>VXAB01012447.1:308453-361748 GCA_013399175.1 Odontophorus gujanensis
TTCTCCATTATTTCAAATAAAAAAAAAAAGTGATATCCAAGGTCTCTAAAA
Source organism: Odontophorus gujanensis (assembly GCA_013399175.1). NCBI lineage: Eukaryota > Metazoa > Chordata > Aves > Galliformes > Odontophoridae > Odontophorus > Odontophorus gujanensis. The sequence continues at coordinate 308,505 of VXAB01012447.1, forward strand.
TTTCAAAAAAAAAAAAAGAGTAAAAGTAGACTTTTTTCTTCAGAAGGGACATCTTTGTTACTATTCAAATGAATGTTGAGAACCTGTTAGAAATTAATATTTTCATGCATTCTTTAAGTGTCCACTGTTAAATCCCCTATGAGTTATCCTGTTACTTTCGAAGAAATTTATCCTCCAAATAGGTCTCAGGATTTATCCACAAATACAACTCTAAAAAATCAGTTTTTATTCCAAAGAAATCAGGTTGACAGATAAATCATTCAGAAATAAAATCATCAAATACTAATTGTAAATTACAGGGAGCACTTACTTAAAGAACCACAGTTTTGCTCATCACTGTTATCATGGCAATCATCAATGCCATCACATTGATAGTATCTAGGCACACATCTTCCATTATTGCAGGAAAATGAGTATGAGCCACACTGCAAAGTTGGTGGCTCATTGGATGGGTCCTCAACACATGTCAGCTGATTTGATGCCAGCTTCATGCCATACGGGCAACCACAAACTCTCTGAAAATTTGGTACTGGGAAGCAGAAATGGCTGCAGTCTCCATTGGGATTTGTTCCTCTGTTACAGTAGTTAGAGCCTTAAAGAGTGATAAAGAAGATGTTATGTATACACTGTTGATAACAGCTTGGAAAATACTAAAAGTGCAGAGTAACCGCAAAAGAATTTAAAAAAAAAAAAAAGATGCTGTAGCAAAGTCTGATTCTGCTTACGATGCAAAATAGGGTGAAGTTCACTGCCAGTAGCAGTAGTAAGTCAAAAATAACCCATTTGTCAAGATTATTAAATAAAGAAACATATACGATGGAGAAAAACTACATACAGTCACAAATCACTCAAATGCAGAACCTGAAACTGTGTGCTGTGTCTCTCACACGTCACATTCATGACTAAGTAAAGCCATTTTAAAATTTAGAATGAAATGTCCTGAATGAATGCCCCAAAATATTGTCTCTTATTCCATATTTCATATCTTTTATTCGTACAGCAAACGAGCTCACCTATTTGGGAATGTGCATCATATGCTTTAACATGCATAACATTACTAATGCCCCTTCTAATAATAGTCATTTCTCCTCCATCAGACTTCCTCACTCGAACTATTCCACCAAGTCTCCAATCAGTGAAATAGGCATAACCTGTTTTGAAAGACATTTAACAAACAGCAGTTACAGTGCAAAATGATAAAATAAAAATAAAAGCATCATGAGATAGAACTGCAATACATTTCACATAAATGTAATAATTTTTCATAATTATTTCCTGGAAAAGACTAAAGGACTCCCATCATTACTGCAACAAAGGTAAAGCCTTCAGTTAGGGACAGATATAACTTAGGAAAAAAAACAAAAAAAACCCTCTTAGATTTTGCATAGTGCAAGATATAACAGACTCTACTGACATTTCAAAATGCTAAGAGTTTTAAAAATAATTCATTAAGACTACTTTTTGATAAAGTTAGGATATTCTGAAGAGGTTTTTGCACAATATCCAAAGGGGTCAGATGACATTATCTTCTTTGCATACACCACAAATCCAACAATAAACTCTACATATGATTAATAAAATCCTGAAATCGCTAATCATCTCTAGAGAGGTGATTTCCTTGTCTGTTCACCTCAAGCACCCCAACTTGAAAGCTATAATTACTACAGGATATCTGCCTTCTTGCACTAAGAGTTAGCTAATCTAACTAAAATGAATTAGATACCTAGTCAAAACACAATATTGCAAAAAACGTTTTATCTCACATACTCATGTATCATTATATGAACAACATTCTGTGATATTAACAGGTAGTATTTTTCAATGCCAGACTTACCACCAAAAATAGTAAGGCCAAATGGGTGAGTCATCTGAGTAATACGTTCAAGAGTTCGTCTGTCCAGTCCATCAAAGGTGCTATGCTCAATTTTATCAAAAAAGGCATCCACCCAATACAGTCTTAGAGAACTAGAAATAATGAAAATGTCTTATCTCTTCAAATGACATAATGTTTATTATGAAGAACTAACATCTAATAATAATCCTAAAACAGACAAGATGCTACCAGTGCAGGAAAGGGGCAGGGGGTGTTGCCTGAAAAAAATGTGCATTTTACAGGCTTTAATGAAGTTGGGGAAAAAAAAAAAACCAAACATATCTTCAACAAGGAAGTGCCAACACACAGTTTGATACAATTGAATCGTCCTTACCTCCAGTCAATGGCTAATCCATTAGGCCAGCCTAGAGTTGTATTCACAATCGGTAAGCCATGTGATCCATCACTCCAGGCCCTCATAATTTTAGCAGGACGGAACCAATCTGTCCAAAATATATACCTGAAAGAACACACCAGAAGACACATAAGCCCACAGATATACACGTAACAAAAACCTGCATATTTTGCCTTGACCTCCCTCCCCTCCCCAGTCAGTAGTGGTACTGACAATATTTATCCTGTGTACAATGATTTCCAAGATGATCTTAAGTGATTTGTCCCTCTCAACATGACATATCCATACTCTTTAAACTGTTATGGATTTCATTTAACTATTTACAAGAAGAAAGAATCAAGCAAATATGCATCCTCCAGGTAATACTTGCAAATAAGCATGAATGTTACAAATAATTTCCTCCCAATCCTTTTCATTTTTGCATACAGTCAAAGGGTTAGGGCTATAGTGTTAAATAACTTCAAGATGCAATGAACAAAAAAGTTAGTTTGTTCATGTAGTTTCAAGACAGAATCAAAGACTACTTACCCAATGACAGGATGAACCACTATCGATCGAGGATTATTTAAATTCTGAACAATAGCTCTTCTAGATTTATCTGCAAGCCTCATTACACTTATGCTTCTGTATCGAGGGTCTGTCCAGTATAGATTCTTTGAGATCCAGTCAAAGGCTAAGTCTTCAACACTTTCCACTCTATTAGCTGTCAGAATTTCTCTTCCTAGAATTTACAATATATACAATCACTGTACATGTTCAGGATCAGAAGAAATAACTCAAAGTATTATTCTATTCACAAAATTAATGGTTTTCCCTGGTAAAAACTCTGCGTAACATAAAGTAAATAATTAATATAAAGCCCAGAGAGGTGCCGTTTGCTCCAGGTGAAGGAAGCATATGCTTGAGGAGCACAAATCCAAAAGAGGAGAAATAATAAATAGCCAAGCCAGGAGAAATATCTGTCACTAAGCTTCCACTGGAAGGAGTTTTACAAGTAGAGAAAAGTAAGGACATGGCACTGTTTGGTTCCCTAGTTTCATCTTACTCAACAGCCAGACTGTAAACTGCAGTCTACCATTACTCTGATCTAAGGCATCATGCAAGTTTAGAAGGCTATATCACAGAATCAGAAAATTGTAGGGGTTGGAAGGGACCTCCAAAGATCATTGACTCCAACTCCCTGCCAAAGCAGGCTCCCTAGACCAGGTTTGCACAGGTAGGCATCCAGGTAGGTCTTGAGCATCTCCTGACTTAACATAAATTTGATCATGATTACAATTTAGATAGAAATATTCTTCATACTATCACAAAGGGAACTCCCAAAATCTCGTAACAGTAAAGTTCCTTTTCTCTACTGCAGTTTTATGACAAACATCCTGCTCTTCAGGTGGGTAAACAAAAAAGAGAAACTCAGTCTTACAGTACCAAAAGGTGTAACAGAATGAGAATGACAAATACAAGTTGTGACAAGTGCTAAAAATTTTTCATTCAAAATTTGTTAAATAACTGAAGGCAATTTTTGACTACTTTCATGAGTTTAATATGAGCTGAATCAACATTTGACAAACATTTTTCAGATTCCTGAGACAAGACAGATTGTTCTGTATATGTCACTAATTAATTTTTTGTGTTGCTTTTTAGGGATATGCATAGTACTCTCCTTATCACAATTAGAATACATTTCTTAAGAATGATTCTCACCTGACCCATCAGTTTTCTGTTTATAGATCATGTCTCTACTTGTGTCTGAAAAAAAAATGGTGTCATCCTGAGCCCAGAAGTCAATTCCAACAAAATATGAAGGGCTCCCTGTTACAGGTATGATCACATCTTCTTGGGTAGAAAGATTGAATGGAATTCCCCGCACAGCTAGCTGGGATGAAAACAGCAGAAACTGCTGTACAGCTGCAAAAGAAAAGAAAAGACAGTCCTTATTTGTTTACAGGGTAAGAAAACTGAGCATTAATTAATTAAAGGATTATTTTCCTTTTACAACACTAATATCGTAGAAATTGAGAAAAGAAAGAATAAGAAAATATAAATTTAAATATACACAGATTTAAAAAACAAATAGAAAAAGAAAAACAAAATTCAGCGCAGAGTATTAAGTGATGTATCCAGGTCTTCTTTCTGCCTTGTTACCATGTTCCTAATACACCTTTACAGAAAACACCTCTATTAACCCCTATTAACCTCATGTTAATCTCTTTACAATCATATATATAAACAGAATTTACAGGTTCATTAGTACCATCATATAGCCAGACCGTATGTGAGTAGCAAGATATTTAACTCCATGGTTAAACAGCAGAACTGGAGAAAAGTTACATGGCTTAATTTGTCAATAGCTACCAATGGCAAACCTCCCAGTAACAACTCATCCTGAGAGTAGCAGATTGCTGATGGAAGCTCACAACCCCAAGTCTGAATCTCTTACTCTTGTCATAAAGGTAAAAGAACAACTTAACCCATGCAAACCTCTAATTAAGCAGGCTCCATGTTCAAATAATGCAAAATCTCCAAGCATCCATGGTTGACTTAAGGGCTAAGAGTTTAACTGTACTGCTGTCTACACATACTCTGCATCAAACTCTCTTAAAATGCTCACAGAAAAGTGGGGAGTTTAAGTTGTTATGGCTTGAAATGAACTTCAGAAGATTACACTTAAAGTTGTCAACAAGAGTTGTAATAGAAAAACATTTAGTCTTTGGCATATTGAAAACATGTTGCTATTGAAGAGAAGAAAGCAGTTCTATAAATATCTCTAGAGTCAATGGAATATTGCTATTCCAACAATCACATGGTCCCTTCTTACCAACACAGTGCCGTCCATCTATGTGCAGATCAAAGCCCAGTATACATCTACAGCGATAACCTAGTCCATCATTATCTGTTTTGTGACTGAGAACACAGACCTGTTCACATCCTCCATTGTTATTTCCACAAGGATTTCTCACTGAAAAATAATACAGATAGGATTGTAACTTCATCTGTCTAAGTACTGACATATATTTTGATTTTTTTTAAAACATTATTTTGATTTTCCAGTACTTTCTCATCATCCACAATAAAACATGTGGACTTTATAGGAATTACAATACATGGAAATCATACAATACTAGTTCCATCCCGGAGTGCTCTGAATTCCCATCAAAGCTAACCAGCATTCAAGTTCTGTACAGGGATACTCAGTGCACAGTACAGGCCATCATCAGGGTGATAATCTTCCACAGAGATCTACTTCATTATTATAGGTCACAAAATTCATTCACCGGTAGTCTTTTCCAACTGGACCCTCACTGCATTGCTTAGGAAGAAAAGTCCCAAATACCAAACCTGTTCAAGTATAACTTTGACTCTTCCAAATACCAACATGTTTTGTAAACCTCACTTTTAAATGTTGCATTTGACGCATTAGCAAGAGCAGCCGGATGAAAGTACTGTGCAAAGGGGACCAGTCCTAAAAATGTATGTCCTACAATCATTAGTTCTTTGTCTTTCATTATTTTTAGCTACTTTTCACAGGATAATTCTTAAATCTCCATTAACAATCTTGTCAGTGTCTTACCATATGGCTGTCTGGCAGCATGATAAACTGTCACTCCATACGGTCTCAGTGAAGACTGGTAGATCACTTGAGGGTTCGATTCTGAAAATTTATTAGCTTTCACCACTGCCATTTTTGTCCAATCAGTAAAATAAACATTGTGTTCAAATAAAGTAATTCCATATGGATGAGGAATTATTGAACCTCCATGAGCTATTGTTCTCCTGTTATAAAGATTTTCGTTAATTAATTACAAAATACTATATGAAAATCTTAACAGATTAAAAGGCACAGGATTATTCATTTATACACTAGCTTTTGTTTCTGTAGACATAAAAGCAAAAAGCACTAACAAAAAAGACCAAATGAACTGAAGAGATTAAGTTAAATATACAGGACATGTAAGCATAAAAAACATCAAAAATATTAGTGTCTTCAAAGAAAACATATTAAGTAAAAAAGAGTAATCAAAATGTAAGGAAATATTCAAAATTACTGAGAGAAAATTAAAGAAAGAGTACAAATAGATGAAATTAAAGATCTCTGTAACATATTAAAACATTCAAGAAGTCTTGACTGTAAAAAATGTATGGGTGAACCAGTCACTTGCCAAAAATAAAAATAAAAAAAAAAGTAAAGAAAAAGAAAGACATACAGAAAAGAGGCCTGATCTAGTTAAATCGCAACAGTGAAGAAAACCTAACACTAGTAAGTTTTATATTTTCTATGCAAGGAATTCTAGCAGTATTTTTCTGGATAAATACTAGGAGATGAGATACATTTAATTCTCAATGATATCAATCTTGTGTAGTCTTGCAGGGAGGTCTACAGATCAGATGAAATCTACAGATCTATTCTAATGGTTTTCAGCATGATTTAAGTTCACTCTGCATGCATAAGAAATGTGATCATGTGGAGAGTGAATTGTATTTTAATACTGCCTGCAGACTATGCCATTGTGCCATTTCCTCTTGCCTGCTTGCACAACATTTAGATTTTTGGTGTTGCTGTTAGCAACAAGTTTTCATCTGCAGAATAACAGATTTTACTAAGCACCTTCTTGCCTTCCAGAACTGCAAAAACAATCTTGAAAAATACAGATCAAGGAGAAGATCAAAGATACCAAAAGTATTTTTACAATTTTCGAAGAAAAGAATACACTGAGCAATAAATTTGTCAACTGAGCACAGGACTGTTTTTCAAGTCACAATGTAAGAAGTATGTTGAAAGTAAACAAGTTTTTCTTGTGATTGAGTAACAGAGACCAATCACAAATGCAGAGATAAGCAGGTTTCTAAACACTACACTTTAAGTCACAGTCTCATAAAAACTAAAAGGCTTTCTTGCACGCTGTGACACTGTTTACCCAGTATCACGATAGGGTGAGCGCTGACTTTTAATTTCTGACAGCAAAGATTTATCAAGTATAAAAAGAACAAAACCCAAAGGACTTAATACCCATTACACAAAGTAGTGCTTTATAGATTAATAGTTTAAATAAATTTGTTTGTGAAAAAGATGCAAACAAAGGATGATGATCTAAGAATGTACAGTATTCAAAAACAATAAAAAGCAGGCACTATAAATATGTATACTAATAACGATGGGCTATACACCTTGTAAAAAAGTGTAACCTGCATTCAATGTAGAAACAGAAAAAGAATGAAAGAGTAATTAAGGATTTTCTACAAGTAGTATGACACCACAGATGTCAAGGAATGTCACATTCATTATGTTGTAATTTACATCGTTTATGAATCACATTTTGTTCGACACCAGAACACTTAGAGCTCGATGAAAATAATCTATGTATCTGTAACCTCCAAGGAGCAATATTTGTCTTACCTTTGAAGTCCATCATAAGTTACAGTCTCGATGTAATCAAACCGGCTGTCAACCCAGTAAAGCCTTTTTGATACAATATCCAGAGTTATTCCAGCAGGCCAGCCTAATTTTGTTTTTATCAAATCCTGACGGTTTGTGCCATCCATGAAGGCTCTTTCTACTTTAGGATCACCAGAGAGACTATCCCAGTCTGAGAAAAATAAATAACTATAAAGGAAAAAAAAAAGTCCCATGTTTCCTTTAGATTTTACAAAAAAATAAGAAAAAGAATCCAGAAAGAAATATGCTTTCACCCCAAAGACCTCAGAACTACTCAGTGTTCTTAGTAAAATACAGACTTAAGTGTGCTGCCAGAAATTAATCAGTGACAAATCCAAGCATCGTTAAAGTGGTATTCATTACTGTAAATTTCTCTTGCAAATCACTGAGGATCCGTGTTTCCAAACACTACTGAATCACACTGGGCTGGGAGGCAATAGCCTCCCCAACTTCATTGTACCACTTCATTTCAGATAGTATGATGTCTGTGGATAGTAACAGAAGTATTTATGGATAACTTCTAGTCTAGGAAGCAACTCCACAATCCATGTGTTTTTATGGCTGCTTATGCACATACAACTCCAGCGAAAAAACAGATTCCACACACTGGGAACAAAAGCAGTGTACAGCTCCCTCATAATAATGTACCATGTACAATAGTAGAGGATAGAATGTAAATGTATAAACCATTTTAGATATGATTTTAAAATAACTAACCTGAGCTTTCTGTTGGTTCTCCAACTTTTCATGTGAATAGAGGAATTTCTGGTACCATTTACCATTAGCTGACACTTATCACTTACCCAACAGTTGGATCAAGTGCTATTCCTCTAGGATTTCCAAGATTTTCAGCAATAAGAGTGACACGGTTTGTTCCATCCAAGTTAACCATATCTATTCTGTTCACACTGGTCTCAACCACGTACAGTTTATTGTTAACCCAATCCACTGCCAGATTTTCAGGAGTATCAACTGAAACATTTAAAACTTCTTGGAAACCAGATCCATCAATATTAATAGAAAAAACCTGCAAACAACACAAATATTATCAATGGCAACACTATATTTTGCTAATCATGAGTCACATGGCACCTACCATCACACACAGCACAGATTGGTCACTAATAAGCTCTTGACCAGCTTAGGGTTTGGGGGCTGTTTGGTTTTTTTTATCAAGTGTGTTCTGTTACTGTCACCCATTCGTTTGTTTCACACACAGAAAAATAAAAAATAAAATGGAAAACAATGAAAAATTACAGGAAGTTTGATCTTCAACTAGATTCAACAAAATGAATTAAGCAACAAGCTAAAACAGCCATATGCTTTAGCAAACATGGCAAGTTCCTGGATAAAATAATACATGAGAAAATTGCATCTGGCTTTCCCAGAATCTAACAAAAATTATTATTTCCATAAATCTGAAACACATTAACAGGCTGTAGCAAAGCTCTCATCAGTGACCAGAAACAAGAGGAGGAGCCCTAATTATACCAAATACCAGAGGGAAATGGCAAGGAAAATTCACTTGGCAAAGTGAAGAAAACAAGGGAAATTTCTCTATCCTGACAAAAAAGAGAAGATTCAATTAGGCTTCCACTTCTTTTTCATATAAGCCTAACTTTAACAGCATCATGCTTAAGAAATACCATTACCTTAAACAGAAGTTCATAGCTACAGGAATAGAATAAATTCAATAACTTCCTAGTATACAGCAACCATGTGATTCTAACACTGGATAAATATGTAAAGCTAGGGAACATTATCTTCTTTTTTGGAGCAACAGCATGAGGTCTGAAACATATCTATATGAAAACACAGATTACCACAAGTAAGCACATGCAAGAAAAAAAAACAGCTGAAACGATTGCACCACTTAAAGTATTCTTCAGCTCCAGGTAATAATAACCAAGCAAACCAATACATGTCTAAAGTGTTCATTTGAAATCTCTTTTACAGAAGAGCTTATGAGCATTAGGTTAGCAGGAAATACACTAAGTGAAATAAAGGTGGCAATGAATGCAGCCCACAGTTTCCTATTTTAGTCATGTTAATCTTTGAAAACAAAACAAAATGAAGTCAATCCCTTAATAATACCATATAAGCCATCAAGGTGGAAATACACATCATATGATAATACTATTAATGTTAATGCTCTCTTCAGAGCATTCTAGTTAGAACTTAACTAGATTAATTAATCCTAATGAATTACTGAGGATTAACTATATTGGGGTAGATAAAAAGGCAGTCCTTGCAACGTGAAGAACAGTGGGGAAAAATAAAAACATATTACCTTTTGTTTGCAACTTTTACAGAGTGAGATAAATCTTCTGTCTCATGACAGATCACATTTGACCCTGATTTACTGCCAATGCAATTTCAGTGATTTTGATCTCAATGCAGTGAAAACAGAAATGCCAGAATTGCGAACAAGTCAAAAAGTTGTGCGCACAACTCCTCCTGTACAACTTGAAGGCCATGCAGTGTGCTTTCCAACGTAACTAATGGGGGACTGTAGTGGAAATGCTAACTTTCAGCTATGAGTATAAATTCATAATGACAGTGCTATGAAGGTGATCCATAAATGGTGCTAGCAGGAGGTAGACCATGGGTTCTCCTGTATGCTGCATGGCAGTCAACGTGAGGATGAAGATTCTAGAGTTTTATCATTTGATCTGATTTTTTTTGTTTGTTTGTTTGTTAAGATTTGCTTGGAGAAGAAAGAAAAAGGGTAATTTCTAACTTTCAAAAGGATCTCCAGATACTTGTGTCTTTTTTGTTGCTGTTGTTTTTAAATTACCCTATTTTATCCTACCTTGAAGCTGAAGTATTTCCTCTCCAAAAAAATGCAACAAAATATTGGCTCATTACACAAAACACTGTCAATATTTGTTATCCAAGTTCAACTACAGTGCTATTTGAAGTATATGAAGGAATTCGATTTTTATCATCCTGGAAGGCACAAAGCTTTTACATTTAAAATGATCATGTTTCAAAAAATTACCAAGAAAATTTTGTTCAGTTTTGAAAGAATGTCTACTATTTCTCTTAATTAGTTTTTTGGACTCCATCTCAAATAAAATCAAAAGTTGCTCAAGATATTCCCATACAATAGGATTCTTTGTCCAATATGTCAAAGGTAATAGTATAGCTTGAAAAATGCAGCCATTAACATAAAACATTTCAAGGAGCTTTTTTGTTAGAAAACAAAAGCACAGCCAAATTTTGTTCTCAAAAATGAAAGCCTATCAACACATTCTGCCCCTGGCTGTTCTCTACTTCCACATACACAAGAATTTATTCTTCTCGTAATTTCTACTCACCTTATCTTGCACTGTATCAGTCCAAAAGATCCTATGCAGGTAAAAGTGGAAGTCCACACCAACTGCAACTCCACGATTCTGCGACTGTACCAGAGTACGAAAATTTCTTCCATGAAGATCTCCAATCAGTAAATCACGGCCATTGGAAAAAATTATTGATGCAACACCAGCTGAAAGCAGAGGTGATAAATGTATGACTATTCTATGACAAAGCTATCTGCAAAAGGTCACTGAAATATATTCACACAGGTCATACACAGCAGACATAAAGGTTTAAACAGATACTCAGACTACAACCTGTGTAGGTGGTTTTATGTGAGTACTAACCTGCTTTGATTTGCCTTTTCAGCCTTGTAGCAAATCAAGCAGCACTGTATATTTAAAACTCATCAGGTAAAACCTTCACAAAACTTTTGTGTGCCTTAAATCCTAAAGATGTTTTCGACTTTCCCATCTCCTTAAAGAAGAGTATAAACTTAAAGAAGTATCAACTTAAAGATTTCTCTGCCTGACGGGATTCAGATATTGTTTAATTACAGCAGGCAGGTCATCTTCCCTAACTTCATGTACTGCTCTCCCACCTTCTTTATTCTCTCAACTCCTCAGAAAAGGTAGCCAGCTCCACAAGCCTAAAGGTGCCAGCAGATACAGTCCCTAGTTGATTTCTGTTTATGTTCTCAATGCTGTCTCAACCTTAAAACTGTAAGTCTGAAGATAAAATCAAACTTTCATATCACGTTGAGCAGAACTTTAAAGCTTTATTAGTCCAGCAACAGCAAGGGACACTTACACAGCTACAGACTAACCTGAAGTGTTGGCTCTACAATGCCGATGATGCTCGAGGAAATAACCTTCCACACAGTGGCACTGGTGATGTCCCACCCGATCTTCACACAGCTGGTCACAGACACCCCACATTTTGCAGTCATCAAAATCTGTTAAGTGAATGAGGCGTATTTAAAAACAATGTTATGCATCAGAGGGAAATCATCATATTTGGAAAGCTTCAAGTTTGTCCCCTCTACTCGCTTTTTTATATGTTTGCAAAATGGTGGCATGGGAAAAGGAGATTTTCTACACTTTTTCACATTTTGTACACACATGCACACTTGGATCTTACCGTAAGGGTAGTACTCAGCTCCAGCTAAGGCAATGCTTATTTGTTCAGCCACCTGCTAGCACAGGTATCCAATTTCCCATCAAGAAAGAGATGTGCACCAGAACCAAACAGTAAAAAGTACAAAGAAGTTTCTGGCATGTAAAATAGCACATAGGAAGAATCTGTAGCAAGGACAACCTAGCAAGTTCTCAAGATGAGTTCTAGAACTAATTACTAGTGTTGCTGCAAAATCTTTTACTTCCAAAACTGTGAAATATCTACCTAACTTCCTAAATATCTCATTGTATCTGTCATTATCTAAAGTCCAGATTTCTAATACTACTTAACAAATAGTGTCATGACATTAAAAGCTAGACGTCCTTCACTTGAAAACCCTCTGAGTAGCACCAGTGCACTATAGTGCTAGGAATTGGCAATTCCACCATTAAGCCAAAAAAATAAATAAAAAGGAGAAAATGAAATCTCAAATATTCTTTCTATTAGAACTTGTATTTTCAGACATTTGTGGATACACAAGTAGAAGTATTTCCTAGATAGTACATACTGAAAAAATGTTGTCAGTAGCTTTCCAGCTTCCATATGTCTACAGTGAGCCAGAAGCAAATGAAGACAAATTAAAAATTATTATAGTTTAATTATTTTGGCCATAAACCAGTAACATTGATTTAAACTAAGAATTGGAATTATATGTTAATGACTGTGGGCTCTTCCTCAATGACAACCATTTCTTCCTCTACACACATGACTATGTCTCTGCAAACTAAAATACATCAATTAAAATTTCCAAGCTAGAGTTAGACAGTGAGGTTTACAGGGCAGTCAAGCAGAACAACAAAAGACTCACAGAAACTACACCAAGTTTGCAAACATGTCCTTCATGTATTTCCCACATAAGAGTGAAAGGAGATTAATTTTTTTGCCTGAAGACATTGCATCGATTCCTCCATTCTACTAAGAGCAACCATGCTGCCTCTACTGCTCATATATTCCTAGGTTACCCAGTATTCTTGACAGTACAGAAATCTCATGAGAGACTGAGCAGCACTCTGAATACTCTTAATAACACAAAAACCATAGCTCAAGTTTAAAACTTTTAAAGTAATCTGATTAAGCATATATGACTAAACTAAGCAACATGATTCTGAAGTTACTGCATTTCCATTTACTGACATAAATCATATCAGACCATCAGTAGTTTGTGCTTCCAATTTACAGCAGGTACAGAAGCACCAAAACACTTCCTTTAAGTTCTTGCAAAAATTATTTATTTTCATGTAAATATTTATTCTGCTATGTCATAGGAGATACAGCCACTCCATAATGCAAATATAAAACACTCTTTCCATTTTAAATTACAACAATCTACCATGTTTATATCTCACTTTCACTACCACTTTCAAGAACTCTTCAACATCATTACCTGATTTTCTAGGCATATAACACCACACACCTCTGGAGCAGAAAAACTCTCCTGAGCCGATCACTGAAAGACTTCTAACACAATTCGATAACAAAACAGATAACCAAGAGTAAGTCATCTTGAACATAATCAAGCTATCACTATGTTATTAACAGTCTTACTGAATTGGATCCTCTCTGGTTTGTTTTTGTGTCACCATGCAACTGTTGTACTTATTTATTCTTCTGCTGACTTCAGAGATTTTCTATTTGCCAGTATATCCATCCTCCTGGAATCCGGATTTTCCTAATGAGACGTGAGAATGTACTAGGTATCTGCAACAATTGGATTTCACTTACCAATACAAGTACGACTGTCATTGCTACTTATTGTATATCCTGCAGGGCAATAACACATCCCTCCCGAAGGAGAAGAATGACAGCGATATTGGCAGCTCAGAGCAGCACAGTGTGATATGTCTAAAAAGAAAATAAAATAGTGCAGAATCACAATTACAGCTATTACTGGCAGAACAGTCCTGCCTTACTGACAATTACAAAGCTACAGTCTTTTCCATGATGAGTCTCCAGTTTCAGAAACAGCTTCTTAAAACAAGTATGCACCAGAAAAGACATCTAAAGTTCCATAAAAATCACATGCTCAGAATATGCACAGGCAAGGAAATGGAAGACAGAAGGCAAGCTAATGTTTATAATAGGGCTTGAAAATGGAGTTCAAGGATAAATATCAATCGTATCATGTAAATAGCTCTGTGGAGGCAGCCATCTACAATGCACCATACCTTTCTCTGGTTCCACAAAACACACTTGTGAAAAATACATCCGTGAGCTCTACTTACTGGAACATAATCTCACAATTCACTGCTTTATGCTGAAAAAATAACCTACTGCATTATATTAAGAAGAATATGCATGCTACTCCAATATATTAGAATATATTGGTCAGACTTTGTCCATGGAAAAACACTTCTTTATCCTTCTCTTCTTTCCTTCCTTCAAAAGAAGGAAGGTAAAAATTCCTTCATCACTTCTCCCTTTCTTTGAAACAAAAAAAAACAACAGTGACAGGTAATGATTGTAATGCACTTGCTGACTTCGTACTTTCTTTTCATCTTCCTTTTCCTTCTACATCTTGATAAACTTTTCATTTTGCAGCCAATGTTATAACTACATCACTCAGCAAAGCAAAAGGTACTATTCTACAACGAGGTTTAAATTATCTTTTTTTTTTCCCTCATATTCCAAAAGGTACTGGGTTTTACTAATAGGATGAGGAAGCAAAATATAAAATATCCTGGCTCCTGATTCTCAAAGGGAATCAAAGTCCATATGAGTGAAATTAATAGAAAAACCATGCAAGCTCATTGTTGTACTGGCTTTTCTCTGTTGGAAACACCAACTTAAGAACCACATACTCTAGGTGAAAAGATATCTTTGAAAACACTGATCTAAGTGACATAACCAAGGCTCAGAATACACTGCTTCCATCCTGTGTTCCAATCATTACTCAGTGCTCCTTCTTGCTTATAAAAAGGGAAAAACACAGATATTTAAACTAAAAAGGTATATAGCACAGCTCTCCATGCCTTCCGGAATATACTTCAGGATGTGAAGAGGGAATTAAAATCCTCACCTCTCAAACTTCATGCATAATTTATGAAATGTATGGTCTTTCACATCACGTATGTCTTTTTTTAGACCAGTCAGTCAAAACAGTACAAACAAAAGATTCCAAAATTTCTCGGTGGTTTAGAAGATAAAACCTGAATGTAAAAAGATATCACTTCTGATGTTTCTGCTGTTCTGTATATTCTTATGATTCTAATACATACTGCAATGTCTGCCTGCCGTGATGTTTGTTTCATCTTCTCCTGCAGGGCAGTCTGCAGCTCCATCACACACCTTCCCAATTGGAATACAATGCCCTGACCCAGGGCAGGCCCACTCTCCTGGGTAGCATTCATGATGATTACTTTCTGTGGAGTGAGAAACAAATATAATTGAGGAGTGTTACAAATATACATAAAAATCTCTTCCCTGAAAGATTCCCAAAGCATCTATACTCTTCATTATTAAGTTTACATTTTACTACTTTTTGTGAGGATTTATCTTTTGACTATGGTAGTCAAAAAAACAACACCAACTTAAATAGTCAAGAAAGAATAAGCTACTCTTGCTATATGCTAAAATTAATTTGCACCACATTTTGTGTCACAACAGTAACTTTCACATATACAACAATGCATTTGTTATGGTTTTATGATTTTTGTTGTATTATTGATATTCCACATCATAACATCATGTGGTGTATTGGGAGTTAAAGAGTTAACGCTCCAGCTGCATTCTGGGTATTCCTGTCCGGGAATCAAACCTGGGCCATGGCAGTGAGAACGCCGGCTCCTAACCACTAGTTAACCACTAGTTAGCCACTAACCACTAGTTAGTTTAACTAACTAGTTAAAGAGTTAATGCTCCAGCTCCGTGGATCATCGATAGTTCTGGGTGTACCTGTCTCAGAAGAGAAGAACTACATTCCCCAGAGGACTTTGCGATGCTTTGCATTTTTACATGTTTACACTCAGAGGGAAAGATAAAAACTGTCTGCGGTCACGGGACTCTCTCTTCCCTTCAGGATTGAGCTCGGCAGTGGGTGTCTGTTGCAGCCGTCCGCCTACAGCGTTAGCGTGGGGCCTTTGGTTTATTGGACACTCTCTNAGATGGAATTCTAAGTTTTTCACTGAACAAAAATGGATTCAGAACATCCTGATTGTTTAAAACTCCAAAGAGGTAGCTTAGTGAGGTCTTCCTCTGAAAATATCATTAGAAATAAACATTACTACATACCACATCCTCTTTCGTCTTCATTATCTTCACAGTCATCATCTCCATCACATACCCAGCTCTGATGAATGCAGCGGCCGCTTGGACAAGTGAAGAAGTTGCCTCTACAAGTTGCATAAGCTAAGGAAAGAAACACCAGTAAACTGAACTACTCTGAGTGACAGAAAGGTGAGAAACATTAGCCTTGTCTGGTAGACAAACTGTTGTTTATACTCTCTACTGTAAAACTGAGCTAGTTCCATATCTTAAATATACTGTAAACAATGCTGTTTTGCTATGGTTTCCTCTTTGTTTTAAAATATAATAGGGTGCTGGTTTTTTGTCTTGTTTTATTTTTGATAGAAATGAGAAGAAATGTTGAATATCTCAATTAATTATGCAACAAGATGAACAGCACCTTATCAATACTTTTTAAAGAGGACTTAAAAAGGAGAGGCTACTCAAGCCATTAGAGATGAACAGTTTGTACTCAGAGAGAGTAAAAAAACTCAGTAAGCATTTATGTCTAAAGCCCTCCAGGGTTGGTAAGCTTTCGCTGCTCAGAGTTCATGAACATTTGTGGATCTTCAAAGGACAAACACTGCCAAATAGATAATACAGAAATATCAGACAGGGCGGGGAGGATTCAAAAAACTTGTGCTGGTGTTAAGTTCTTGGTAGGATAGAGAAACTAAATAACAACATGTGGCTCTCCAAAAGCACAGGAGAAAAAACTAACTCAGATCCCAGAATCAATGGGGTACTGTAAATATACAGGTCAGACATTTGACAGCTCTACAGCCATGATGCTGGTTGTAGATGTAAAATTCTGGAATATCAGACCATGAAAGGAATGAGTAAGAAATGTCCAGGAAGAGAACTGCCAATTAAACAACTGACACTAACATCCAGCGAACTTCTGATGGTCACATGGCCAAGCAACTTTTTTTTTGTTCTTTTCTGTGGACTAACTAACTCTCACTGATTATTCAGAGAGGGAAAAAAAAAAAAAAAAGCCTCCTACTGCAAGAGTTTTCATCACTCCTGTCTCCACAGTCATCATCATGGTCACAGACAAAGGCCTGTGGGATACATTCTCCATTAGCACACTGAAACTGCGTACTGGTACATCCACGTGCTAAAAGAGATTTTAGAACAGAAAGAGACATAAGAAATCGGTCAAAAAATTAAAATTTTATACTTCACATGTCTCTTTTTAAGTTAATTTGTTAGGGATCTCACTGCATGTGGTACTTACTGCAATTAGCTTCATCAGAAGTATCTCTGCAATCAACTCTGCCATCACATCGTTGGCTTGCATTAAAACATGCTCCATTTGCACAGGATAACTGTTCACATCTTGGGTAGCCTACAATAACAAATCCCTCAAGTATTAGAATGAGCACTGGACTGTAGAGTACAATGAGTCATATATACCCCACACCAACAGAACATCTTAATTTACTGGAAAACAAAACAGAGATACACAACCTGCCATATTTCTACTGAAAAACAATCCATTTATTCAGTATATTGTCTTCTTTAATAGTTATTTAAGAATATTGTCTTAAGTAGTTAGTCTAAGAACTTGCAAGAGATTAGGCACATTTTAATTCATACTCCTGAAATTCAAAACATGGATTTTAAAATTATTATTCTTGAACTCAGAAAAGCTGCAGTTTTTCTTGGCAGTGGCAAACTGTTTTGCTCAATTCTGCTGAATACCATTACTTTCCCACTAAGCTTCAGTCACCTATGGAAAAGGCTTACATGATTTGAAATGCTCAGTTCATAAAGTAAGAATATAAACAGCTGGGTTGATGTCTACCAGAACAGGTCTAATCCAACATCTCCCTGATTGATTCATTTCCATTTAGTTCATTTTTAACATGATTAATGTAAGTTAGCAACTAACAAGTAGGAACAGCATATGCCTGACTGGATTAAAACAGTCCAACTGTAGTACCAGCTTTCCAGCTACAGTGTTTCTACCTGTAGCCCTCTGTTGATAGTTTGCTTCACTTCAATTCCAAAAACATGCCTGGACAATGCAAAACATGCTCTAAACATTATCACAAGTCTTTAGCCACACTTTTCACTCAAACAAACTGCTTTTTAACACAGACATCTTACCAATTTCTTGTTTAGGTTAGGCTTATGAACAACTTTTATAAAACTCTGGAAACAAAAGGATTCCAGAGTCTTAACTCAGGGCCTAGAGTAAGAAAGGACTGACTTGGGGCCATGTTTTATGTTCAGTGTTTCCTTCCTGTTTGTAATCAGAGAAGTCATCACAGCAAAGGAACCATCAAGAGTTCTACTGTACAGCAGGAGAAAATTACTGCCCTATGAGAGCAGTGTAAGCACTTACAGGGCATATGTAAGAAAAAGAACTATAAAGGTACATGTTAGCTAACTGCACTAAAGCCTGCAGCAAAGAAGGAAACCTTAGTAAAGGACAGAAGATTTTTTTCTAGGTCAGTGACAGGTGCATTAAAAAGAGCTAAAAAGGACGGAAAAGGTCCTCAGTTAAAAGATTAAAAAGGTAGTTAATGTGAATGTAAGTCTGAGAATACAGCTGCACAAAACTAGAGAGTGAAGAGATTGCAATGTAAGACAGAATATGAAGTTAGGAGAGAAAAGTGAAGGGACTGACAGCAAAATGCAGTGGGTTTTTTTCCCCAGTTTTAACTGTGAAAAGCCAACATTTTGCATAAATATTATTTCACTTGTCTTTTCCTTCCAAGAACCTTCGACTTACTAAAGAAAACTTACTAAAGAGGAGATTTTTCCTAGTGATCACCCTTTCTAGAAAATAATACAAGCTCTGTGGAAATGGGGAAACTCAGCTACGCCCTTCTTCTGAGACATCTCTTTTTCTTAGCCAAAATACTTCTCCGCAATCTGTCTACCTGTGATATGCCAGCACTTCAGTACAAAATACGATCAACTAGTAGACACCAGCACAAATGACAGATTAAATATTTTTCTCTTTGAGGCCCAAAAACTGCTTAGGAGCCAAAGCAGTAAATATAAAGCATGTTTTAATATGTACACATGGAAGACACTTGAAAGCTATGTCACAGAACTGCTAAGCTACACTACTTTGCTCTCTTATAAACACCCTTGCTCTCTGCAAGCTGAAAATATACCCATACAAGAACACATACAGGAAACAGTAGCAGCTGATATTGGATTCAGCAGACATTCATTTCTGTCACACAGCTGGGAAGTATAGTAACCTTCTGTAAATCTAACCAACATTCCAAGAACGAGAAAGGAAAAGATTTAAAATCCTCTGCCATGAGTTACCACTTCTCAGTGGTTGTACTGTTACCCTACAGCAAACATAGACACAAAGAGGACGACTTATCCCAAGACCAAGACTCCTCTGAGCTACACTGAACGAGATAGAGTCCACAGAAGTGATGCTTTAAGAACTGACAGGCCAACAAGAGCCTTGTTCCTGGCCTTAATTCTCTAATTTGATCCCTGCCACTCTAGTCTTTGGCTGCCTTCTCACCTTACTTCAGTTCTGCTTCTTCCCTTACCTGAACTCTCCCTAGCATACACGTTTCCTTCAGCCTCATTCAGTAGTTGTTACATATAATTTGTCCCACACTGAGAACATTAGCCTCTTACCATGGCCCTTTTCTTCTTGTTTGGTCTACATCCTCTATGGTCTCTTCAGTTCTTGATCTCTGTTCACCTTCACTCTCACCTCTGCAAATCCATCCCAGATCTAACTCCTCACTTCCTGACCACAACAGCTATTTAGTGTAGGAAACAAGAGGCAGGAACTAACTGGGTAGGCAGTCGACCCATGGCAGCAATTCAACATCCAAATTAGAAATGAGAATTTGGAGATTCTGAGCCCGCATTTACCTCAACAAATACATCACTAAAAGACTTCCCCTTTCCTTCTCATGGTCTCAGCACAGTGTTTAGTCACCAGAGTTGCATCCAGGAAGGTTGTTCTGTCAGTTGACACAAAGAAAAACATATGGGGCAAAGACTTTCATTTTTCAACAACAAAGCTGAGGTAGGAGAGAGAATTCTACCTTTATTTGCAAGAAATAAAGGTAATTAATACAGTAAAATGACATCAGTACTGCTGCATACTACGAACAAGTATGTGTCATTTCAAATAGTCTTTCACTTCATTGTGCATCTTTTAAGTTTCAAAATGAAAGTATTTGCTAGTTGCCAACTAGTAAGACAGCTGGAAAAACAATCTGATCTACATATTTAAGAAATTAAAAGAAATACATTCATTTTATGAAATTAAAACAGCTTCAATGAACTAATTACATGACCCATAGCCGAAACATTGTTCTGATGTTTATCTTAGCCTCTGCCTGGGTAGTCTTCCCTTTCTGTTAATCCCATTAGTGGCAAAAGGGACTAAGGTTTTGAATCCCCCTGTTGTTTTATTACTTATTTTATCGTTGAGTTAGTTCTTATTAGTGACATTTTGCACTTGACTAATTTCTTAAATGATGTAACTTATTCAGAATAAAACTTTATCTTATTTACAATTTAAATTTGCTTCCAGAAAGATCAGTGAGCATGGGAATACAAGAAAGCACACTCAGAGCAGAAGCTGTGGAGAAAGATAAACAGCATAAGAAAGGAAGGCTGAGAACCAAGAACACTCCAGAAGAAAAGGAAAACAAGTTCAAGTAAGCTGTGTGATGGCCACATGATGATGATGATGACCCTGACTGGAGGAACCGTGCATTGCTTGGAACAACTCATGACAGGATAAGTGCCTGCATGCAGTTAAGGTGTATTGGTGGAGTATTTTGTAGACATGTAAAGGTGGGTGAAAAAGTTAAAAGAGAAAACTTGTGAATGTATATAAGGGATGTTAGAACTTGTAAAAAATGATTTGGATTAGCCACATCTGAGTCCATGCCTCAGATGCTTCAAGTGAGTGCAAAGCATAAATAAACAGACATAAATTTACATTTTGTGAAATAACAGAACCAGTTATTTAAAACTTTTTTCTTCCACAGTTCTAAGACATTTCATTTCTATTCATGAAATCTTTCAGTGTAAATTAATTGATAAGCAAAGGAACAGGTCAAAATTGCGATATTTCTATTTGCTTATATCAGATAGTATAGTAAAGGAAGTGGATGGTAACAGTGGAAGAAGTTAACTTCAAAGAAAGTAAAATAGTGAAATCTAACACAAATTCATTCCTGCAGTATAGTTAGTCATAAAGTCACCAAACAATTCACTTTGTTTTGAAGCCTCTGTTTAAAATATCAAGCCTTACAAAGATAGACAATAAAATTATCCAGCCTCCCTGGAGAGGTCTTGTCATTACAGTCACCATGATCTTCCTGTCTTCAGCATCATCACATTTCTTCAGACTAGTTTGACACTCCTACTTGTAATGTTCCAAGTCACAGTCATTCTTCTGTCTTAGAGGGACTGTCAACACATACTCTAATAAACCAGAGTAGCGGCTGTTGAATGATATGAGGCAGTTGCTTTCCCTGGGGCTAAATATGCTGCCTTCACAGCAGTCACGGGGCCTACTGGCAGATACAGGAGTGACTGGGTTTCCCACACAGCAGTAGAGCAGCACTGTTAAGGTATCTAGAGAACTCTTTCCAAATCACCTTTTTAA
Organism: Odontophorus gujanensis; assembly: GCA_013399175.1. Taxonomy (NCBI): domain Eukaryota; kingdom Metazoa; phylum Chordata; class Aves; order Galliformes; family Odontophoridae; genus Odontophorus; species Odontophorus gujanensis. The sequence goes on from VXAB01012447.1 coordinate 330,484, forward strand.
TTATTCAGTTAAGAATGTTAAGTGTGAAATAAAATGCGCACTTCAGCTTCCACTCACTTCAAAGTAGCATCTACTCCAAAGGAAGACTTCTGACTACTGCCTTCTGGAAATCTAACTCCCCCATCTGTTACAGCTTTATCGACTTCTAGTAATTACACCATTTAATATGGTTATTCCATACCTTATTCAAGGACTATTCAGGGACTTCTCAGAGGCACAATCCTCTTTTGGAATTCACATTTAGCACATTTTTCAAACAACTATCTTCAATGTTGTTTGATAATCAAATGTGTCACACATTTCCTAATTAAGTTATGAGGTTATTTTTCTCCAAACTTAAAGAGAAAAATGGCAACCTACAGAAGATATTCTTCCAGTAATTATATGGGATATTTTCAATCCTGGTTTTTAGCAATTTGTATTGGTGACTTCAAAACTGTCTGCAGGTCTAGCGCATGGAAAGTCCCAATCCTGCTGCCTCAGCAACCTTTTACTCCAAACTATGATTAATTTCTTAAATCACCTTCTACTTTATAGAGCATACATTTTATCCACTTGTGAGTCAGGGATAAAATGTACTAGTAGTTGAATGACCATGTAATATGCTTATTTTTCTTTACATGGAATATGCCCTTTTTTCTCTAAGTAGAACCATTAACATTTTGTTTCCTACTTCTTCATCTATTCCTATTCTTCATCTATTCCATAACCCCTATTTTTTCCCTCTAGATCTTCTCACCAAAGTTTAGGGTTTTGCCTTTTTCTCAGCAGCACACTACCTTCCATTGGCTGAAAGAGTAGCTTATACACATGTCACTTCCAGAATGATTCAAGCTTTTTCTTAATATCAACAATGTAACAACACACTGTTACAAACTTAGCTATTAGACAAAAGCAACTATGAAAAATGCACCCTCTATTCCGTGGCCAGCTATACTTTTCAGCAGTATTCAACCCAGGCCAACATCTACGGAGGCTGTCACCAGTCAGGTAGCCTCAATTCTGACCAAGTTAGACTGAAAAACCTACTTGCCTGTTTCTGTTTTGTTTGCACAATATTAACTTCTTCCTTAATATAGTACAATCCAATCTTGCTTCACCTCCATGGGAAGTTCCAGTTTTAGAAAAGGGTTGAAGTCCCTCACAGAAATTATTTGGGATTAAATCCTACCTTTCTATACAGGTTACAGTTACCACTGATTTCTGTAAAGAGTACGTAAAGAGAATATGAGAAAAAGAATATGCAAAACTTGCCCTGAGTCTCCTAAGGCTCTGAGTCACTTAAATGCGGCTGCTCTTCTCCACCACAACACTTTTTGATTTCTTAGACAAAAAAAAAAAAACAAGAGGTCATGACCCCACGTTAGTAGTCAGCATCTGAGTTCTGCAATAATGAAACTGTATCAGAATGTCAGCCCTAATACACAAAAGAATCTGCAAGGAAACCCTAATAACAAGAAGCATATTGTGGCCATTCTGTCCATCAACAAATCCCTTAATCTTACAAATTGATTAAAATGTCAGAGAGAGATGAGATGAAACTAGATATAGTGCTAAAAGTAAAGACTCACGGCAGTCTCTTTCATCTGTTCCATCAGCACAGTCCTTTACTCGATCACACCTGTATGCACTTGGGATACACTGTCCATTTGAACACGTGAACTGTTGACTTGAGCATGTCCTTCCCGCTGCAAGAAACAGGCACTTGTAAATTTTTTTTTTCCATCAATCAGGATTTTTTAAGGCAGAAAACTACTTTCCCTCTTCCTTTCTTAATTATTCCGTTCTTCTCACAAATACTAGCATACAACTTTATCTTCTCTCCTTCACCTTTGCATACTCAGGAAGATTTAAGAACACTTAACAAGCAGATAACGTAACTTTGTAAGGCATTCTGGAGCCTGCATAGTCATTGTTTCACTCCGCTAGCAGGGCTGACCTCTAGGTTAAAAATTAGACACAACACTTCCAAAGAGGCAAAAGATTTTATTACTGATTCTTACTTACTGAAGTTTTTTTCTGTCATTTTGTTTAATGGCTCAAAATCTGTCAGTACATGTCAGCTATTCAGTCAGCAACTCAAGCATAATGAATGTTAACAAGCACTCTTCTATACTCCCACTGTGTAACACAGCAGAGAAGGAGATAGGGCACTTCTCTATAATACAACCAGGTCTCAATAGTCTGGAATACTTTATATACATGACTAATAAAGGACCGAGAATTATGTCTCTTCTCCAGACAACTATGACAGTGGAAGGTAACCACATAAAACTGTACAGCCACATAAAACTGTGCAATTCTACTTTGATTCTATTGGGGCTAAATTACAAACTCTGCTCCTCTTAGGTGAATTAATTGTGTCTATAAAGACATGGCTGAAAAATAACAGCTAACTTTTCCTCCCTTCTGCCATATGCACTTTTGTTTCTTCTAAACTCATGTTGTTTCTCAAAACAATACCAGTCAATATGCTGGCATGTGGTCTGCTACTTTACAGGGTTCTAGTCCTCCTGTTCCAAAAAAAAGTCAGACAACAGACAGGAGTGTCATCAGGGAAAAGGAGATCAAGATAGTAAAGTAAAATAGACTTTTTTTCTTTTCTTTATTATCCCCTAGGTTTCTCAAGTACAGAGATAAAAAGTCCCACAGCAGACTACGGCTCAAAAAAGAAGCAGTTGCTAGAGCCTTTTCAAAACATTCATGATTACCAAGTACATGCAGAACAAAGTAAAAGTGATCCAATTCAAGATGAACCTAGAGTTGTTGCTCATTTTGCTCTTTCTGTCTACAGATTTCCCAGTTAACACATAACCAGTGCCTGTGCTGACACCTTTCCAGAGGAAAATGGAAGCAAAAACACAGTTAAATTTAGTTCCAGTTACTCCATCCTTGATATAATATTACATCTTAAATACTTACGACATTGTTGATGTTCATCTGAGCCATCTTCACAATCTTCCTCATCATCACATACCCACGAATGTGGGATACATTCACCATCAGTTTGACACTGAAACTGATTGCTCTCACAAGTAGGTTGTGCTAAATGCAAGGAAAGAATAAATATGTCATCACACAGACATCTGGGAAAGCATTTTCAAAGAAAGCAAATAATAAAGACTTAAGATTCAAGTATCCACTGACTGTAACTTCCAGTAAATACATGAACAAACCACAGGAAATACAATGACAAACCACAGAAAAGGGCCAGACCAGAGTCAGGATTGTGGGTCAGAAGAAGAACGTCTGAAGGCAAATTTTAGTTTAGTGAACATTTTAAGTATTTTCTGCTCTGCATCATCACATGGAGAAAGACAGGCTCCTGACGAAGATGAGCCACAGCAAAAGCTTAAGGCTTTGAACTACCCTCCTGCAGTACCTCTTTTTATTCACCAACGTACAGAGTCATACTAGCTTCCCTATGCTCACAGAAGTCTGATAAACTGCATTCACTCCACTTCAGGTGCTCTGTTAGTGGTAGGAAGGTTTTTCAAACTAAGCTTATGATTCTTCTCCACTATTTCATGAAACAAAAGTTAGGATAGTGTCAGAACAACTCAATTGCTGTCATCCCAGCTCCACTCTGCCCTTTCCAATACTCAAGCAACAGGGAGTCATTAAGGAGAAAAGTAAAATAATAATAATAATAATAAAAAGCTTGAAACTAGCTGCATTATTGTTTCCTAGCTCCATCCCTAGTTAATAATCCTGGGAAGAACTGGTAGCACAGATCAGTCCAGTAGACAGCACTCTGGTCTTAAACATCTTTTTTACTGGGATCATGTTTTCACGGTGCTGCCAAGTCAACTGGAAACACTTTGTGCTCACAGAATGAAATGAAAACACAACTATCAATGTAATCTAAACACTGACGGCAGAAAATGAAATCACAGATTTAGCATTGAGAAGTACAAAATTATATTACAGGTAAAGTAAGCAGATAAAAGCAATAACATACTACAGTATACATAATGCAAATTGTCTTTTTTTGATTTCTGACATGAGTATCAAAAAATAATCTTGTAATACAGTTTTAAACATGGGCTAGTTTTAAGCCATTCAGAACTATCATCCTAGACATGTGCCTCAATTACCTACAGCACATTAACATATTGCTATTGAGAGCACAGTTAACTGAAGGAAAAAAGCCTGTAAAATTTAATTTTTATGTTTTTTTCCTAAAAATGAGAACAACTCAGACTCATGCTTGTAAGTGTGATAAACACAGGTGTCAGATTTCTGTTAGCTTTCATAAAGTCAATACAAACGTAACCTACCCTTTGTTCAAAGCCCAACCACATCTATTCAGTCGCAGTTAAAAACTAAGCTGATACAGCAAGCTATAGGACAAGACCATTCTGTTTTGCAAGTTCAAGGCATCCTTTAACCAGAAATGAAAATATTTTGTTATGTAAATAGGCTGACAACCACACCAGTCCACAAGACCTCAAAAAACACTAGAATCCAGAAGAAAAAAAAAATTAAAGCTAGTTTCTGAGAACAGTCCACAGAGGGATTCCTTCATTTTCAAATTTTTATTTTAATATTTAGCTTGACACGAGTTTTTGTGCATGGACAATGGACAAATTCAGCCTGGCTGAATGCAACTTTGTCTCTGAATTGCTCATACTGGGGACAACACAACCGCTCCAGACAACTAAGACTCTTCTTAATGTGGTAAAGGTACATTGTCTGGATCCTCAAAGCTTCTGAGCCCAAATCATGCTGGAAGTATTAGTATGTATGTATCCAGTATATTCAGGATTACTGGAATAACAGAACACAATACATTTCTACATCTACCTAGAACCTACTCCACTAGTTACCAAAAGAAGTGGCATTATTAAGGACTTAGAAGCATGACACCTTTCTCTTCAAAATCCAAGTCAAACATTACTTGACTTCCTGACTACCAAAAGCTAACAGAGAAGAGATATGACTCTTGCGCAGATTCTACAGTCATCTCCAACGACTAGTATTTTTCTCACCCTTTTTCTCTATAGTTCTTTCTTGTATCACAGGTATAGCCGAGAACACACTGAGAACTAGGAATTTGTTATATTATTTAAAAGTTTCTCCATAAATATTTCACTTACGACAACCAGCTTCATCTGTATCATCTGAGCAGTCTCTAGCCCCATCACATCTCCATTCCGCAGGAATACAGCGACCATTTCCACAGCGAAACTGCCCACCTCCACATCCTGTGGTAAAACAAAGTAACTAGCAGGTTAGAAGTACCAACTAATCAAAGCAGACACCAAAGTGCATTCTTGTCAAATTACAATTCTATCATGTCTTTACAACATGGAAAGGGGAAAAAAGAATATTACAATAATACAAAAACAAAAGTGTCTACATGAAAAAGCATTGGGCCAATGCTCAATAAACCCACTCAAAAAGGAAAAAAAAAAACAAAAAGAAGCCTCTCTAAATCTGTTAAGACGAATTTTAATATGCTTGTATATTATGCAAACAAAAATGACTTAAAAAAAGTTTCAGAAGAGCACCTGTACTACAGAAACCTACTTAACAGATGTTTCCACTTTAAATTCACAGACAGTAGAGATTTACTTAAAGGCAAAGGATCGTTTTCCACATAATTTCTACAGGCCAAACACAAAGACCTCCCCGCAGCCTGTGAGGATAACAATAATAATAATCCCTTTTGCTCCCACTATCAAATATAAGCTGTGGAATATAAGGATGGGGTACAGTTCTATCTTGGAGATAGTGGTGGATGAGAAGTTGGGCAAGAGCCAACAACACACCCTCACAGCCCAGAAACCCAACTGTATCCTAGGCTGCATTAAAAGAAGTGTGGTCAGCATGGTGAGGGAGGTGATCCTGCCCCTCTGCTCTAAGTTGGTGAGATTTCACCTTAAGTACTGCATCCAGATGTAGAGTTCTCCATATCAGAGAGACATGGACTTGAACACAAGAATGATCCAAGAGATAGAACACTTCCCCCATGAGGACAGACTGAATGAGGTGAGGCTGATCAGCCTGAAAAAGAGAAGGTATCAGGGAGACCTGAGAGCGGCCTTTCAATTTTTAAAGGGGGGCTGCAATTAAGAAGCAGACAGACTCATTAGCAGGGTCTGTGGTGATAGGACAAGGGGAAATGGTTTCAAAATAAATGGGGAGAGATTTAAACTGGATATAAGGAAGAAGGTTTTTTTTTTTGTCTTGTTTGTTTGTTTTTACAATAACTGTGGTGAAGCACTGGAACAGGTTGCCCAGAGAGGAAGTGTATGCCACATCTTTGGAGACATTCAAGGTCAGGCTGGATGGGGCTCTGAACAACCTGATTTAGCTGTAGGTGTCCCTGCTCATTGCAGAGGATTTGGATTAGGTGACCTTAAAGGGTCCCCTCCAACTCAATTGATTCTATGATTTTGTGTGAAGATCTTGTTTTAGCAGACATGTCTTGGTGACTTGTTTGAAAGTATAGGAAAACCTCCATTCTGTTTTGTTTTTATAATACCTTAATCTTTAAAGTCTTTCCTTTAAAGCATAGGAAAGCACATCAACATTTAAATAGCAAATAAATTTAAAAAAGAAATTAAGCTTTTAGACGTTTATGGCTAATCAAAAGCTAACCTGCTGTCATTCTATCCCACTTGTCCTACCAAGGATTAAGAGCTGATTAAAGAAACATTCATTCCCAGGTGTCAATGCGGCTGGATCAGGCCCTTATTAGACTCATCTAACAAAATCTCCAGTCCTGTAGCAGAGAGAAAATGCACTATTTATGGCCTTTCATTGTGACTACAGCGTTGTAAAAAGGGAGTGAACAGTTTTATAGGTCCCCAAAACAATGAGCTATAACATAATTAGGCTCAACAGAGTTCTGTTTCATGTTAATCTGTTGTCAGCACTTCAGAGCAGTGAATTCTGGAATCAAAAAAAAAAAAGAGGTAGCAGCAAAGTCCAACTCTGGAGAAAAAAAGAAAAAACTCTTCCCTGATCTAATTAATAATCATAGGATAAAAGCACATCTTTCGATTATTCTGAATGATTTGTCCAGAGAAGATAACCTCAGTATATTTAAACACCACGACCTACCTTCTGAATCTGTGATGACATAAATAACACGCTACCCTAACTTTTATGTAAAACCAGACATATCAACACTGTCACACAAACACATCTAAGTGATGTATTCCGAAGGGATATAGGCAAGCTACTTTATGCAAGGAATGTTCAAATCTGATTGTCTGGTAGTGACATCCTGATTTATAATGTATCCTGCAAATGGTCAAAAATTTCACTTGGATAAATGGTGGTACAGAGTGGTACAGGAGTATGTTCACCCAAATACCTTCTATAGTCTAATGCATGATGGTGGTTGGTGGTGCAGGTCTGGGGTTGGTGGTGCAGGTCTCTTATCAACTACCTTTAAAACACAACAACCTCCCTTGCAAAAATGCCCTGAAGGAATGTACAAGTTCACTCTGGAATCCCAGGCCCTCTCAGTGAATTTTGCCCTCCAGAGTAACATTTCCATATGAGATTAGCAGTTAAAGCTCTAATAAACACAACACCTAAAACACCACTTCTTTGTTGGAATTACTACAAGAAAGTATAAAACAAATATGCTTGTATGTATAGCATATATTGCTATTCAAAACCACAGGAATATTAATAGGCATTTACTTAAAAAGAAGTTACAATACAGAATTAAATCCATATCCACAATTGGAGTTGCCAGTGAAAACAATATTTACAAACAAGCAAATAATTACAACATAATTTGTATATTATTTGTAAAGAATAACTGGGGAAAAATTTGCACATATTACATACAACTGCTAATTCACTTTGCTTATCTTGTACTAAGTTCTTATATTTAATCATAACCTTATAGTCATATAAATGAGGAGATAACACTGATAAGCTTTTTAGAAAGCATTATAAACAAAGCTGCCTCCATACAGTATGAGAAATGGAAACTAAACGTTAACAGAAAATCTGCAAAGCACGCAGTTCTCCTACACTGTAATTCTTCACAGAATTATAGTTAAAGTTGCTCACACCTATGTACAATAAGTGCTGTATCAGTCTGTTTATACAATTCTTCAGCAGACCTGTTATAATTCATTTAATTATGGCATTAGCCTTTTCAAATGTTATCTTCCATGCTGTCTTTCTAAAGGCACACAGCTCTGATATACCTTTACAAAAATACACAACAGATTGATGCTTAGCGTATCACTGCTTTATAACATAATATCTTTGTAACAAAGAAAATTACACAGTAAATATCAACATAAATGCTTTAAAAAGTCAAACTTTAACCTAATAAAGAAGTAAAGGCAATCAGTTTCAAAAGAACTTCTCATCAAGGCTCTAGAAGGCCTGTGTTTCATCTCTGATCAAAAATTGTTCTAACTTTGTTAACAAAGAAAGTAAACGGGGAAGATGAATGACAAAATCTATTACTACCAATATTCTGCAGAAATATCCAAGATGAGATAAAATTAACCACATTAACAGCAACAGCAATAACCAGGTTTGTTCCTATAGACGACTACAGAGACCATTTCCTCTAAAATTAAATGTACTTTTTCTGCTAAAAACAAGCACCCCAAAATTAAGAAATTTGGCGAACCATAATTTAGCTGCTATGAATTTAGCTGTCTATTTTAAATGACATTCAGAGCTCACACCTAACAGTAGCGACTCACAGAAGAAGCATACAGATTTCGAAAAGACTATTTCCATTGCTTCAGTCTACACGATGTGAGCCTGCAGCACCTGGCTTAGCAAGGAACTGTCAGAAGACAAAGAGCATCTGCTTGTTTACTGACATTACTTGAAACCTTGATTCGCTTAAGTATTAGTAATAAGCAATTTTATGGAAAATTCTCCTTTCTGTAAGAAATTTTTTTACAAATAGCAAGGCAGCTCATAAATCAGACACTGGCAAAAAAAATTAATACTAATGAGCTAATTTCTATAGAAATTCTGATTTACTCTGACAGACGCTGATAGAACCAGACACCTCTTTCAGGCAAACAGAATTCTGTCAGCATGATTCCTGCAGGAAATAACCACTGAGTTTAAAAACAAGTAGTAAACCAATTAAAGTTTAAGCTTTACTGTCATGCTTAAACTTTACTAACAGAAAATATCTAGGAGACTTTTGAAAGTTCGACATACAGATAGGTCTCCATATTATTCAGCTATTATGGTCTCCATAAATATTCAGCAAGTATTGATGAATGTCAGTGGAAACCATTTTTTTCCACATGGAGAAATTCAATGACACACACCTTTGCTCCATACTCACTTCCATGTCACACGTACTGTCAGACTGCCCCTTTGCTCCATCAGTCACACTGCAACAAAATGGAATGTAATACTGGCAGGAAGGTTTAACCTGTACTGACATACCAACAGCATCTGCCTCTGATGTCACGGGCTAACATACTTAAAACAGGAGACAGTACTTTCAGAGCAGCCCTCCTATAAAGAATTCCCAGACATCAACAGTAAGAACTTTGAAAGGTAAGTATCTATTTCAAATTGTTCAATATTCAGGAAAACACCAAGGAAAAATAAAGAATATGTTTTTATCTTTAACATAAACCAGTCCAGTACCAAAACATGCAAATCTAAGATTAGAATTCTCACTGAAGAAACATAACCCAAGAGCACTATTCCTAACTCATTACACTTACAATCTTAGGGTATTATGCTAATTTTGTCAGTGTCTCTTCTGTAGCTCTTGGAGCCTGGGATCCACTCCTGAGAAGATGCTAAAATTCAGAATTTACTCAGTTAAAACAAGAAAGCTAATACTCCTGGCTCTGGCTAAGCTACTTGGACAAAGATTATGTCAGGTAGTCATTTTTCCAGGAAATAAAGAAATGCAATACTGATTTTGTCAGAGCAAAGACAGGACAAAACACTAATAAAAATACAATATTAGTCTTTCAATTGGTGACAAAACATATTCCTGTTATTCAGCAATACATATAACACAATACAAACTCTATTACACAACTATGATGAACTTCATGCTCTGCAACAACCAGCATATAGGAATGAAGTTAAACCACTGCCAAACTCCACCGCCATCAAAGGTTGGTAGCCAATCTTTACACCACCAGTGTATGTTGCTACACACCACATTAAGTCATATGGAACTCTATCAGGAGAAAGAGATGTTAATAACTTCAGACATTTCACAGCACGATGGTCCTAATTCATAGGGCTACCATTATGCCCTCTCAACTTTATTTGTGCTTCATTTGCTCCAACATATTCATGTTTAAATACTTATATTGAGAACTAAAAAACTTAAATTCAGGCTTGTTTTTTTATTTATTGTTATTAAAAGTAGAATTTAAATAATTTTGCTTGACTCATAGTGGAAACAAACACTATTGTACAGCTCTACAAATCATGTTTGTCTTCTTTCAGTTGCTCTCTAGGCTGTCAGTCTTTTCTGATTCTTTTCATGTATTTCTCCATCTTCCTTTTCAATCTTACTTTCAACCTTTGACTCCACTTGTTTTGAATTAACTATATCATGCTCAGATTTTTAAGGCATCATGACTGTCTGACTATATAGAATAGCCCTTTCTTCCTCACACTCACAATACCTTTGAGAACTGCTAATGCTTCATTTAACAGTTCAGCTTAATGAAAGACCCACATTAACAGAGAACATACTAAACTCAGAATAGATCTCACCACTCAAACTGCCTACTGAGAAACGCAATTTACATTGCTGTGATGACTTTACATCTCAGGAATCATCTTCCACAACTTTTTTTTTTTTAATGCTTTAAAAGAGCAACATCCTTCAAGGCAGTAATTTTTTCTTCTGAACTGTTCTGTCTTAATACATCAGCATTTCTTAAAAAAAATTTTTTTAAGTGCTAAGAAATGATGTTACAAGCCTCTCCATATAAATTTTACAAAACAAAAGTGACAGGTTCTCCTTTCTTTCCGCCTTCCAACAAAGAGTACTCTTTGTTCCCATTCAGCCCCCAGACAGAAAAGGCACCATGTCAGCTCACTCCGGTGGCCTTGCAGGTAAAGTCCTGGAGATGCACCTTTCATACACTTTGATGTCAGACTTTTGCCTAGCCTAATTACACTTCAAACAGCCTGGGGGTTTGGAATGCTCAGGGAGGTGAAGCTGAACGTCTGCAAATTCCAACTCCATTCCCCCACACCAAAGAAAAAAGAAATAAAATTCATAATTCCATAAAGACCTTTGCTTATTTTTGTAAAAAGCTCTAGGATACAGAAAAGTAGTTTTTTGCTAGCAATTACAATAGGAGATTAAACAAAGATTAATTAAACTACAAAGAAAAGTAGAACAGAGTCAAAGTTCAGCTATATTTCACACCCCTGCCTTAAGACAGTATTTATTTTTGTCTTTAAATACTCTTCAAGTAGCATTAATATTTAATACAAACTATTCAGATTTAGAAATTAATGATAACCAGACCACATCAGCATCTACAGGTATTGCTGAAAGTAGCACAAGATTTATCTTTGATATTCAAGACTGTGCAATATTGAACATGTCCATAAAGAAGACCACATTAGAGAAATAATGGACAGTATCAAAGAAAACACAGTACAAAATTAGTCTGCACTCAAGTCACATAACTGGAAGACACTGAGAACTGAACTTAAAGGAACAGACTTGTTTCTCTGCTGACAGTAACTGGACTAAGCAGTTTGACAACCAGATCCTGATTATACAGGCTCTTCAAAATTTAGCAGGAACCCACTAACAATAACAAAACAGCCATTATTTTACAAAATAGCAGAAAATTATGCTTCCACTCCATCTCTCCCTAGGAATCCACTCATGTTTTTATATTACTGGATTATAAACAGAATTCATTAGGAGAGCAGGCAGAATGGAAACAGAAGGAAAACTTAATTTTAGTTTTCATTTATTTTCTTCCATAAGGCTTACTGGACAAGCAGAGCCTAGCTCCATCTCAGACAGATGAGCTAAATAGTCCACAATCACAGGAGCAGAACTTGAGAACAACCCACGTTGTGAGTTCAGTGGAACATTGAGTATCAGAAGCTGTTAGAAATGAATCTTGTCTGTGGGAGCATATCTCAGTGACTGCCTTTTAAAGTATTATTCATTGATTTACAACAGCAAACACCTTAAAATTCAAGTACAAAAGTGAAAATTTTGTTTCTCACTACTGACTTCAAAATACGACGCAGTTTCCATTTCAAAATCAGTTGCCAAAAAGCACTGTCCCTCCAGTGCAAAAAACAGAAGTCTGGAGACAGCTGTCTCTTCTGCTGTTAAACAGCAACACTGCTTAGATACAAGAAGAGATAGTAAACCTACACTACAAATTCTGCATTCTAAAAGTATATTCCGTGCTTTGCACACTCTTACTTGTATAGACACTTGCCAACTATAATGTTTGCTAATTTTAACAATGTTCATATTCAAACTCTTTTAAGAATACTTAAAATTAGTGTATTATATGTTAAACTATTTGCTTTCAGTTAATACAGTTATAAAAGGACTATAGATTCATTTTTGCCAATGCATCAACATAAATCCAGGAATTAACGAAATTCAGTATTTTAATCTACTGAAACTAAGCAGGAAAGCTCTCCTGCAAGGAAAGAAAAGTTTCAAGTCTCCGGTGGACATCAAGTTCAAAGGAATGACACTGTAAACGCCTCCTAGCAACATTAAAGATATTCATAATCCCCATCCTCTAAACTTTACTTTAGCTTTTTTAATTGAAAAAGTATTGAATGTAAACAGTCTGATAGAAAACAGAAAACCTACTTTTACTTTTTTCAAGTACAAACTTCAACAATAAAGAGAACAACCTCTGAATTTTCTGATAAGCCCCATGCAGTCCTCTTGGAAAATAATAATAAAAAAAACTGTTTAAGAACAAAATAACTGTGGTCTCTACACTATCACTTTATAACTAATCTTTTTTTTTTTTTCCCATAATGACATGCAATAGCTCTAAATTATTCACTAGTCATATACATGGAAAAAAACGACAACCATACTTTTAAAATCAAATTTAAAATCGACAGCTTCTTTACTACACATACCCACACAATGTGTCACTGCCATCCTACAGTACTGTAAGCAAATTCATAAAAACAACAATGCCTTTATAATCTTGATTCAACTCACACACTATTTAAAAAGTAATAAATAAACTCTTAGGATCTCTGCAGTCCTATAACAAGACAGAAATAAGAAACAGTCCACTTAAAGGGCTAATTATAATAGACAGGAAGTGATACTCCTTTCTTCTGATTGTAAATATTTCTTACACTGAACAGTATTCTTCCTTCAGTTTAAGTCACTGTTAAATTTCCCACATTTCAGTGATGCCTGATTCTCAGTTATTAATTTTTATTTGATACTTTCTTTAACCTGACTGTATACAAAGTACTTGCATTGGTTAGGCTAACAAAAATAATTTGTAGTCTTACTAACTCTCCGTCCAAATTCAAAGAAACTAGTATTTTTGTGGCAATGAAATATTAGCCTCTGCAATATAAGAAGTGTATTTCAAGTACATTACATGTAAAGAACATGTTCTGCCCTAAATTAGATAATCTTAACCAGTTGTCCTGACATTAGCTGTCTTAATCCACATAATTCAATTGTGATGGTGTTAGGTGGGTAAGTGAAGCAGGCACTGTGATCTCTAGGGAAGCACACACTTCAGAGTTCTCCTAAAAACCAGAAGCTTCTTTTTCATGAATGGCACACTAAATATGCAAAAATCTGTTCTAATTGACCAAATGACACGAAGAGGAAGAAGAACAAGCAAACACAGGACAAGTAAAAGACACCCCCAATTACTCACGGAAGGAAGCATCCCAAGCATTTTTGTAAGAATGGGCCTTGCTAATGGCCCCGGGGGCTGCTGCAGAATAACAACCGGGAAACGAGGGGGCGATAGGGAGGGGGAGAAGATACCAAATGAGAAAGACCTTCGGGAATAGTAAGTATTTACAGCTACATAGTGGAGAAAAATGGAGGAGGGAAAAAAAAAAAAGTGTTCAAACAACTTACGAAAGAACATCTGCAGTATACACCATTGAGAAAATCTGGCAGATGCAGTAGCAGATGATAGAACCACCTTCTCATGGAGCTATTCCCTTTCTGAGAGCTGCATTGTTTTTTAAATAAATTTTCCAACCAATGTGCTGTTTGTTCTCAAAATTAAACCTCACGCTGAGATGGTGAGCTGCACTCATTTCAGTCATGCTCTCCTGAAAGCTGATGAGTCACTAAAGTATGAGGAATCTGCCTCAATAATAGCCTTACAATCTGGCTTGGGACAATGAAAACATGTCATTTATTTTTCTCTTACGCTCTGTTGTTAAGACTGAAAATTGCTATGCAACATTTAGCATTTTACCAAATCGTAAACTTTACTGCCATGCTATACTATTAATCATGAAAAAAAAAAAAAGGAAATTCATCATGCAAAAATAAACTATTTCCCCTTACAGATAATAAATGCAGTAAGCATACAGATCAAAAGCTTTTTTTTTTTTTTTTTCCACCACAGAATCCACATTCCTAACAAAATTCTTCACAACTCAAGCAGTACCATCCTATCTATTGGGTCTCCTGGATAAAAAAAAAAAAAAAAGACAAGTTAATCTGCATCCCAAAGCTTCACGGGGTATCCAGTCATCATTTTGAACATCAGAAATAGTGACTGTGACTTGTTGAAGAATAAATACGTGAGAATATTTTCAGAAAAACAGAAGAACTGAAATGTCTGTGCAGAATAGATCAGAGTATGCTACAAGCATGTATTGTACATAGACATTCTAATGCTACTTACTGCTGTCAATGACAGTACTAACTACAGATACTGCTTCTGATGCATTGACAATTGCTATGTATCTCCCTCACTCTGAAGTAATGCAATTTCAGATAGCAACTAACAGACACAGCTGGTCACTCCCTATCAAGCTTCTTAAAAATGAAATTTCATGAGAAAAGGACATCTGAACTAGAGCAGTTACATTGTCCAAAACACTCTCAGAGAAGGCAATTTTATCTTAACAGATCTGAAAGTCACTGATGGAAAATAAATAATTATTTTTAAATATTTTCATTTTTTTATTTTCATAAAAATATTTTCACCAAAATAGTAATACTAATGAATATCTCAAAGTGAAAAGTCCTCGAGTTTATCAGAAGCAAGTAAATACAATAAATTAATCCTATCATATGTAATCACAAATAAAAGAAAAGACATTGCTTCTCTCCCAAGTTTCACAGTGGTAATAGAACACAACACAGAATCACAGAAAGGACGAGGCTGCAAGGGTTCTTACAACCCATGCAGTCCTACCCCTCCCTGCAGCTAGTGGCTGTCCCCCACCAGCTCAAGTTGCTCAGGGCCCCATCCAATCGAGCCTTGAGCACCTCCAGGGGTGGGACACTCACAGCTCCTCTGGGCAGCCTGTGCCAGTGTTTCACCACTCTCTGAGTAACAAATTTCTTGCTAATCTAAATCATCTCTTTTTTAGTTTAAAGCCATTCCCCCTTGTACTCTCACTACACTCTCTTGAAGAAGGGTTCCTCGCCAGCTTTCCCAAAGACCCCCTAAAGGTACTGTCAGGACACTGTAAGGTCTGCCTGGAGCCTCCTATTTACAAGGCTGAACAATCCCAGCTCTCTCAGCCTTTCTTCACAGCAGAGGTGCTACAGACCTCTGAGCTTGCATACACATTTGCAACCTTTAAATCATATTCCCCTTCCTCATGATAATAACTCCCATTAGTCTTTCCAAATGCCTGCTAGGAAGAGGGCCCAACCACACCAGGTATATTGCTGGCCAGAAAGTCAGCATCTCTATGAAGAACATCTAACGGCTGAGAATGACTGGGGCAATAATTGCAGTGCTTCTCTCTCCTTCTCTGCTACCTTATGAAATTTCTTAGGGTTTAAGGGTCTGAGAATTCTCAGCTTTATGAGAATAGAGCTGCAAAAACTTGAGTAGGCCAACAAGATAGAAAGTACTACACATCTAGAAAGAGAGCATTTGACTGCTAAAACTTCTTTATTCAGGAAACCAAACAAGCAACAGGGAAGAACGGTATGTGTTATCGAACAGGCAATAAGACCTTAGTATGGATAAAGTACTTCGGCAAGATCAGAGCTTTCACTTCACTCTTGATTATTACTTCACTAAATTTCACTGTTTTTCTTTTAGTTTCTTTTTTCCTCAAACAAATCAAAGAGGCCCAAATTTCCAAAAGATTTTATGTTCAGTTTTAAAAGTTTTTTTGTTTGTTTGTTTGGTTTTTTTTTATATTTTTATTACAAGATAATCATTTCAAATTCCCTTCTGTGACTGGCCCGTTAACAGTTCAAAAATGCAAAAATAATGGAGACTAATAATATCATTATTTCTATATTTCCACAAATAAATTGCCTTTTTTTTTTCCCCAATTGCCTGCAATTACAATACAATCATGAAACAACTCCACTTATACAGCATTTGCCATAGGAGCCTGGCTGTCATTGCTGCATACCTTGCTGAGGCAAAGCTCCCAGTGAGGCAGACAGCAAGCTGGCCCCAGCAAGTCAACAACAGCAGGACTGGAACTACATCTGAGGCTCTATTCAGATCACTCTCTTGGTTCATCCAACAGCAATTTGTCAAGGCTCACATTAATAACTAAGCAGGCTCAGTTCAAGTACACCACTAAATAACTTTCATGTACTGCAGAGGTAACAGAAGGAATTTTATTACCTATTACACTGACAGAATATTAGGAACTAAAATTAACTTCCAGTGAGAGTCAGTCAGGCTTTAAAGTGTATTCTGTGGATCACTTCATTCATACACAGAAGAAAAAAACTGCAAAAACTGTACGGGTATGGAAGACACCACAAACTGTCGCTACTTTCAGACACCAATGTAGCTCACTTGTTTCAAGTCAAATGGTTTAGAAACCTGCTATACCTCTCAGTAGTAAAAATCAGGTTTAATTAATTCAGCTGGAAGACCAATAAAAATTGTTGCAGCATTCCAAGTGCTTGGTTATCGTCCAACTCGTTTATTGTACTGAAGGTTGAGAACAGCCCTACAATCTTGTTCGAAAGTGAACACGTGAGCAGTCCCATTCAAGTCAAGCCATCTGTTTACACTAGACAACTTTACAAAAGAGTTTCCAGCAATGCTAACCATTATAGCCCTGATGGGACCATTCTTCTAACTAGCATGCTAGCCAACTATTTCCTAAATACCCTTACAGTAGTATTAAGCAGCAACTGCATGGCCAACTGAGCCAACTCACTGACTCACTACCATAGACAAAGGGTCTCTTCTTTCCCTTTTCCAAAACTGCTCCTTCTCCCACTCAGTGCTGAGGTTCACTTGCTTCTCCAGCCTCTAGTGACTAACAGACCTTTCTCTGCATTGTCCTAATTCACCAAGCCATCAAGAAAGTACCCAATTCACCAGACCCGGTTTAGTTTTCCACCAGATTTGTGCATGAAAGTCACTCACTAAGAGGTGTGAAATGAACTGGTACTAACATGAAGAAAGAGGAACACAGGAATGTGTCACTGCAGGAGGAAGAGGAACAGAGCCTCCTGTTTCCACTAGCAGTAGCCATTGAAATGGCTCATCACCTCAGTAAGACCATACACCTAGGTAACATGCTATGAGGGGGCCTGGCAACGCTAAGTGAGGTATCTCAATACTGGTGAGTGATGTGAAATTTGCAGCCAACATCCTGCTTCATGGCAGACCTAGGGAGGACTAACTATCCATGCAGGCATTTTAACTCTCCAAACCCTATGCTCCTTCAAACTAAACTAAACCAAACCATGTGGTATGTCTGCCTGAGTGCATAAAGGTTTCTGAAGATGAAACTCATCGCCTAGATTGTAAATGTGAATATAGTAATTCCTGGGATATCTTGAGTACTACAGGTCTTTGTTTTTAGTAAAGATGCCACAGAACTTAACTAAAAACCCCATCCCTCACCTTGTTCTACAAAAGTCTGAGCCTGCAGTCATCGGCCACAGAAATCCCTGTTGCAAAGGACTCCCTTCCTTGGACTCTACATAACAAGATGTGGCACCATGACCTTCTTGCATGAGAGAATCACTGGACAAACACAATGCTGTTTTACAGGGTCTTCTACTGAAGATATGACTTCTTGAGTGCAAAACAAAGGCAATTTATCCATATTAAAAGCCTAAAATATAACAGGGCATAAAGGAAGAACAATTTCAGTTAACTCTTTTATGCCATTTTATTAATCCGCAGCAAATTTTTTAACAGTGATCCTTACATCTGTAATCCACTTCAAGCATTGCAAAACAAAGAAAACATTAAAAGGCTCAAAACCAACAGTAAAAGCTTATAGAACCTGCTAGAGGCAATCCATTTCATTAAACATTTCTATGCTTACTCATTAAACTTCACTTTCTTCAACTCTTCTAAAAATGTGCTGAGTTAAGGGAACAAACAAACAAACAAACAAAGTCCCCACAGTTATAAAACATTACCATAAGAAAGTAGACTTCAAAGTGGATCTCAAGCAATAATAAGCTATTAAAAGAGATGTTTACTCTTCACTGAATCCTATTTTCCATCTTGAAGATCAGTACAAGTCAAGGGTATCTTCTTTGAAATCAATGGAGCTATACTGGCTTGATTGAGAAAAGCCCTCACTCTTTCTCCATCTAAAATAGGTCAAGATATCTTATGTACAAAGTACAAATTATATGCAGAAGCACTTTAAAGTAATTAGAAAAAGACTGACTTTTATTTGCTACACTCAGTGTAAACTATTAAAAACACACCAACAAATTATCTGATTATCGCAGCTAATTAACCAATGACATAACCTAGCATAAAAACATCAACTTCTCAGCAATGATCTGTAGATCATTAATTAGAAGAGACCTTTAATGTTATTTATCAATGACACCTTCTAGAAAGTGCGATATATTTTTAAACATCCAAAGTACTCTATGATTTCAGTACTTATTAAACAAACCTCTAAAAGAGAAACAAACACTCCTTAAAAAAATGCACAGACAGATTCGAAATGTCATAGTGTCTGCGCAAATGAAATGTTTCACAAGGTCTCAGATGGAAAAAGTTTTGAAGGAAGACTGAATTGCATTTAATCCAGTACCCGCCACCACTATAATGTCTGATTACTGCTTAATTAAAAATATGAGTATTAAGAAAAGTCTTGACAAATGAACCCCCAGTTCATGTACTAGATATTGAGAAGTTAAAAGCAAGCATCGTTGAACTTCGATGTGACAATAATCTAACACTGCAAGAAGGCAAGGGGGAAAGCTAAAAACTTAGCTCCAAATACTCTTACTGATTTCATATCAATCAAAAAGAAAATCAAAAAGCTTTAATGAAATTGCATTCTACTTTTCCCGCAAAGGAATCTTTGCTCACTTCCTGCAAAACACATGGAAAGTAAATCTGGATTAAAGTGGGATTTTGTTGCTCAAATTTCCAATCAGCTCAATATATGAAAGACTTTGGTTTGTCTTACAGGGAAATTGAAGGAACACATGCATCACATTTATCTTAGCTAAAATCTCCTTAGATGCTCTGCCTCTATGTCTCAACTTCTGTAGCTTAATTATTTACTGTAACTCTAGCATTTGGCATAGAACCCAAATTTAACCAGGTATCATCCAATTACTGCTTTCAATTTTTAACTAAAATTTTGAGGGTTGTCCCATTCTTCACTTTAGCTGATTAGTTAGCAAATTCTTGCTATGGTTTGCTGAACAGTATACAGAAAGAGTAAATTATTAAGAAAAGTCAAGAAATGTATTAAAAGAAGACTACTTATTAAGAAGAACCTTACCAAAAAAAAAAAACCACAGACCATCAGTGCAAAGAACTAGGACTCATTAATTACAAGATTACAATCTGTTTTATCAAGATACACTTTTGAATTTTCAGCCCTCAGGAAAAAATAAGTTCAGAACTAGAAAGACACTAAGTTTTGCTCTTGATTTTTCGCAAGTACATCACCAGGAGAAAGCAAGAAAATAACTCAACTGCAGTAATATGATGAATGCTGCAGTACATAGGTCATTTACAATACTTATTAAACTGCACACAGGGTTTTGCATTGGAACAGTCATTTTCTTCTCCATTATTAATTTGGAGATTGAATTCTTACAACACCTAATGGAAATGCATGTTTCTCTGTGCCATTCTTCTCTCTACTTGGATTTACCATACCTATTCTATTCATCACTGGTCTCACTTCATGCAACCCTTCTTTGTGATTTATGAGATGGTATCACACCGTACAGATTCAGTCTTAAAATAGGTCTTCATTCCCACAGATGAATAAAGATCTTTCAAAAACAACAAATTTTTGTCACAACGGTCTGAGCTGTATTTCAAATTAATGATTTCTCATCACAGAGATTTAAGATGTAAATCAAATTTGATGCACTAATTTTCATGTTATGGCAAAGCTGTGCAAACCACATTTTGACAACATGCCAGGAATACAAATAACTGTTTTTATTTTACAAAAAATAAAAAAAAAAGTTTTTTTAAAACTGTATTTCGGACTTGATTACAACAGAAAACTGTAGAAGTATTGGGAAACTTTGTTTTATTTAAAAAAGGAGCAAAAAAACATCTTGGAAGTCGATCCAGTTGTGATCTCCTGGGCTCTTAGCTCAATCCAGAACACAAAAAATTAAAAAACTCGCATGTATGTAATAAGAAATAGGAATCAATAGGAATACTTAGGCTTCCAGCTACATTTCAAAGAATTTTTAAGTTTATGCTAATATCATGATTACCTGCAAGGAAAATATAGCCTCATTAAGAAATCATTTATTTCATATGATTCACGGCAATGTGAATCTGTACTCCACATATCGGAAGTGCTGAAGAAATAAAAAGATCCAGCAGAAGCAGAGAAGAGGGAGTGCTGAGTAGCAAATCCCAGTTTAGATGTTGTAAACTACACAGTACAGTGAAGGTCTGGTCTCACAAAAGCAAATTAGTACTTTGCAATAAACTACAGCGAAGCCAAAGTTTCAGTACAAGTATGCGTAATTCTGAAAAAAATGAAGGCTGGCAATGTTTTGCAACATGCACTAATTTAATAGTATTGATGACGAGAAACAGTACCAAAGTTTAAATATTTAATTATTGATTTACATCACCTGTGTTGAAATAGTTCATCAGGACCTAAGGTACACCAAAAAAGAAAAAAAAAAATAAAAGGAAGTTTAACTTAAACACATGCCAGAGATAATAAATATAGTAAATTTAGAAAGAATGTTTTTGATATTTTAGATCTAGAGGGAAGGTGTCTTCTTTATAAGGAAAATCAGTTTTTTATGAATGATTTTCATGTATAGGAATGATGTTATAAAGAAGCAAACAGTTCCTCTGTCCCTGAACCATTAACAAAATTAAAATCTTCCCCCACTTTCAGTTACTAAATCCTCCTCAACAGAAGTCCAGCAGGCCTTCCACGTTAGATAAGGTGAGGACGATAACAGACAGTACGTGGAGCACTGCATGACCATACAGACCTGGTATGCTTTGCAGAAAGATTAAAGAACTCATTGTTCGACTGAGAAGTTGCCCTAGTGAGCTCATGTGCCCTCTGCAAAGCTGCTGAAGGCGTAACAACCATCCAGCGTTTGGGGTCTGTGGCTACAAGCGTGAAGGGCTTCCAGATTCCTCAAAACAAATATTAACATCAGTCCCATGATTCTCCCTCATGGAGTTAGTCCCTTAGCTTTTCAGATTCTAGCTGCAACATTCAGAGACAAAAGCTACCGTAGGGGCAACAAGGCCTACAGAGGCCTGAAGAACCAGGCCCCGTATGAGCAGCCATATGAGGGGCAGTATTTTTATTCAGCTTTCAAGTGTTGAGGTCTAGTAAATCCAGAATTAATAAACTGGTGATGAACCGCGATATCATCATCTGAATAAGTACAAAGGTGAAGTTCATTCTAGAAACATCCAGCACATACTGGGAATGCTCAGATACTGCCAACCTCAAGCCTTCAGAAACATTATTGAAAGCATATTCTAAAAATACTGAGGATTAGGCAAGATAATACAATTTTCCCAAATTTCCTTTTGAGTCTCAATTTGTTTTCGTAATTATCTTTATTTTTATTGTTGGTTTTTTTTTTTTAAATCAGAATCTGACATGATCTCAGGACTCAAGAAGCTCAGCTCAAAGACATCAAATACTTCACAAGAACAATCACCATGTGGTCAGGATTGCAATCCGTGCATTTTATTATGATCAGTTATGCTTCTACTAATACTAGACAGCCTCATTTACACAGTTATTTATTTCACTTCCTTTAAAGGCATTGTGGGGAAATTCAAAATTCTGCATTTTTACTGCCTGCAGGTTCATGTTCCAGACCTCATGTCCCCCTCCCATTGCACCATTTGCAGGGCATGTCCCAAACGGCTAAAAGTGGTCGAGGAGCAAGAAAACATACTTTGAGGTCAGTGCCGCAGCCCCCATTGCACCCAGCGTGCAACAGCACGCGGGATTAGCTGGCCGCCCAGTGTGACCTCCCTGCCAGGGCCTTTGCAGGGCTCCTGCTGCACATTAGCCATCTCCTCTTTCGCTGTTCCTAAGAGAGAGCTGCTAGCAGCAGTTGCTACATAATTACTTGCTTGAATCTGTCTAAGAAGCTTAAGCTAAGAGTTGAGCAATGCAAGCAGATTAACTATTTGGGTGCACCAACACGCACAGCCAGTGGCTCCCGGCCCCACAGTCGGGCCCATGGGCGCGCCGCGGCCCCTCCCCCCGCCGCAACCGGGGGAGCGCGCGCGGCTCGGTCCCGGCAGCTCCGAGCGCCGGCCCGCGCCCAGTCACATGCTGCCGGTCGCCTAGCAACGGCAAAGCCCAGCCGCGGCGCTCCGCCGCCCGGCTGCGAGCTGTGACCGGCACCGGCGGGGCCGCCCCCCGCGAGGGGCTGCAAGGCACGGCCGCCTCGGGCTACGTGCGGGACCCGCTGCCCGCCGACACCGGCTCTCGTGCCCTGGAAGGCGCGCCCGGACTCGAGGCGCTCTGTGCGGCGGAACACGCTCTTCGCTGGCGAGAAGGGAGCGGAGACCTCAAGGCACAAAATGGGAAAGGCTCTGTGAGGTTCTGTCCGGCTTCATCTCGCCCAGAGCCAGAACGGGTGCTCGTACCCCGGGCACGCCGAACGCAGCCCGCGGTGCTGTACGGCCGAAGCGGCCCCGCTGCGCCCAGCAGCGCGCTGCCGCCCCGCACAGCCCAAGAAAAGTTTGTACAAAGCAGAAAAGCCATCCCGGGATAACTTAGTACCAAGATAAGGGAAAGTAAAGAGCTGATGGGCTCTGCAGGTTCTTCTAAGGCGAAATGAACACCCAACACAGGGCCCCGGGGACAGCCAGCTCCCCGCTACCCCGCGCCGACTGTGCTGCCCCCGCGGCCGGCGCTCGACTCTCCTCACGGCCGCAGCAGGAGCAGCGCTTACCTTGGCAACTGCCCTGCAGGACGCATGCAGCGAGCAACAGCAGCACTCCGCAGGCAGTCGCTGCTCTTCCACCCGTCTGCTGCCGTGTTCCCATCTGGGCTGGGATGCTCCAGCTGCCTTCGGTGCAGCCGCTCCGCTCCGGGTATCGCTCTGCACAGAGAGCTCGGGCTCTTTTTCCTATCCCGCTAGTTGCAGAAGAAAGGCGCGCTCCCCTGTTGAGACATCGCGTTCTCTATAAACTCCCACCCTCCAGACATTGCATAAAGCTCTTTATACCCCGCGGCCCCGGAACTAGCATGAGAGAATTGAGGCGCGGAGCGGGCCCTGCGGCCGCACTGCCCGCCCCTCCCTCCGCGGGGCAGCGGGCGCCGCGTCCCAGCCCGCAGCGCTGCACCTTGGGGCAGTGCCTGACACCGTCCGTCTGCAAGCGGGTCGTGTCCCCGATATTAGCGTCCCAACGACACACTCCGAACAAGGGAAGCGTATCTGACAACTTGGAAATAGCCAGTTAGCAAATGCAAGGGATAACGCTTATAATTTGGTTGGTATCGTTCCTCACAGAGGTATTGCAAAATGCAAGCAATGTTACTTCTGCTCTTTCTTAGGAGATGTAATCAGTTTGGTAAAGTACTTCAGCAGCTGGACACCTTCCTCTGCTCCTAACTACAGCACATGGGAGTTGCCTGCCTGCATTTTATTGCTGCTGTTGCAGGAATCATATACCTACAAATGAAGTTGGAGCAGTGCAGAGGAGCACAGGGAAAGATACAGATACCCAAATGCTTCAGGACTGAGCACGGCCCTGGGAAAAGGGCACGCATTTGGGATGCTTTCTGTGCAAGTTCAGAAGCATTACAGATAAACCAAGTGAAGTTAAATTACTCTGTTTGGTACTGGTCAGGAGAAGGCTTCAGTGTAGAAAATTTTGAGATATGTCAAGCTGTTCCTTTCTATGCTTGTGTTCACACAGATGTGCGTGTGAAAAAAGAGACTGCTGCGCGTATGCACACTGGGAGGAAGATTGGTCTGTTTGTCTTGCAAGAAACTTCGTTAGATGAATTCTAACACCACCACTCATAAATTCTTCCTATCACTTCTGTTAGTTTCACATTGCACTCATCACAACGGGTGCTTGCTAACAGTAGAATTTAAAGTGATACTTAAAAACAAACTCTTCTTTTTGCTTCGGACTGTAATTTCAGCTGGGGTGGAGGGACCTGCATCACTCTTGCAGAAGTTGGAGAGGAACGTGCTGTTGTTTACTGGCAGACCGAGATTTTTCTCTAGGTCCTGCAGGACACTAATCCTCCTAACCTCTTCCTAAGGTTTTCTATCTATCGGGCTAGAAAAGGAAGCGGGGNGTACGACACAGCACCGGGGTCAAGCCACAAGAAACACTGGGGGCAGATCAGAATATTCAATTAGCTTCCTGGCACCTCTGAATCACAAAGAGAGGATAAGATCTCTCCATCACAAGATCCAGAGCTGCCGGGGGAGGGGACCTGCCCTCTTCAAATCTCCCTGCTCCCTCCCACCCGCACTCCTTTCACCGTAGGAGAACAGCGCTTGAAACATTCCTTTCTGCACGGAAGGACTTTTCCTATTGTTGTTTTCTTTGTGTTTCAGTGTTGCCAACTTACTGGAATTCTTGTCGTGGTTTCACAGCAAGGCTCAGGCTGACCAAACGGAACCAGCTGCGTTTGTGTATGGGGCCGCCACCGCTTTAATCCCCCAACAACGCCGATGGGGAGGGACGGAAGGGATCCGCGGAGGGGCACAGGCAGATCGGCTCAGTACAGATGGGTACCTGAAAAGCCAACAGACCAACACCATTCTTAATTAGAAGGAGAATGGTTTAAAGCTGCTCACACCCCAGCAGTATGCAGACAGAGCTTGAGAGGTGCAACCCCATACTGGGAGCAACACGCACCCTTGGTCACTGCATCTTTGGGTGGCCTGGATGCAAGGTTTGGGAGACACCTGTTTCACACAGCTGGTACACAGAAAGCACATTCCTACCTCCTTTGCCTTCACCAGTGCTACACATCACTATTTCCCAGAGGGTTGGAGGCAAGAATTATTCTTAAACAGAAACGGATAGAGATGCTACAGACAGTGAGGGCAAGCCCTATGCAGAGACTGTGGGTCAGCCCTCCTCACCATTATTCCTAACGCACAAATAGAAACTAACCAATCAGCCCAGGTACTTCACTGGAGAAGAAAGAAAGTCACAGGATCATGCTGTTTTCAGTTTTCTTAAAAACCTTCTCCTCACACTTAACCTAATCACTCAACCAAAGGGACCCTGTTCTGTTGGACACCATCAAGCAGCACTTCAGGAGAGCTGAGCTGCAAGATGGAACACATCAAGGCTGTTCCAGAACTACATCCAAAACTGTACCAACATAGTGCAGCTCTCCCTCTTAGCTTTCTCTTGGCTGTCAAACACTTCATCTGCGCTAGATCTAGGGGTTTTAAATGCATTCATTCAAGTTTAAGATGCATACTTCATATATTAGAAGGTTGTACAGAGGAAACATTGGCAACACAGTTGTTTACTGAAATATGGGTTTACTTCAAAACATAGTTTGGGAAGTGTTTGTTTGCCTAGTTTGTGCTGTAAGCAAGCAATTGAAAAAGCTCTGAACATTATAATTTAGAACAAACAACCATGTTGCTTACACACAAAAGGTGCATGCTAAGCACTGAAGTTAAAAATTGAAAGGCCTGATTTCTGACCAAAGTTCAGTTCTAATTTGCAGTATCCAAGCTCATGCAGTTCTTAACAAATAGACAGAAACACCAGGGTTGATGTATGACTAGATAAAGACACAAAGCTGATGGCTAGAGGCAGCAGGGAGAGTTTCACTCAAAGAAGCAGCAGGTCAGACACATTTCTTGTCTGTCTGGAACTTCTCAGGACTAGGACACTTTACTCAGGCTGAGGATCTGCCTTGTGCATTATCCAGTGCTTTACTGGGCAATGTAATTGCCATTGGCATTTGGTAATCTTATGGCCAATCTGTCCTTGAATAAACCTAAGTTTTTTCAAATAGAAAACACTTCATGTCACAGTGCTTTAAATTTCACATGCAAATTTCATCATGAAATCATATGTCCTTAGTATGATATGCTACTTCAGTAGTTTTGTTTAACCATACGAAAACAAAGCTACCTATAGCCATGCTCAGAATACTGCTATGAAATATCATACAAATCTAAACTAAAAAATGACTCTCTCTACCTGGGTGATAGCACAAAAACCCCAAAACAGCAAGTTCATTGTTCAGATTTCACCCATCTTTGCTGCTTTATAATTTAAAGAGTCACATTCATTTAACATAAGAGCAGAAAACAGCCCTTGAGTTCACCAAATTTCTGATATAAGCTATATCACATTCCGCAATACCTAAAATAACAGAACTTACTCGCCTGGGAGGTATTTTTCTCAAAAGTTTTTTTTAAAGGAAAAAATAAATCAAACCATCTATGTTCAAAGTAATAAAAAGAAGGCCTTATTTGACATTGTTCTCAAGCATCTAATGCATATTCATCACTAAAGCACAGATTTCCAGAAAATAAACACACTGGATCAAAGGTGGATATACAGTCCACATGAATGCAAAAAACATCTAATCCAGGAGATGTGAATCAGGCCGGAACAGAACCCATTAAGTCAGCACAGCACAGCTTAGCTGGTGCTGTGGAGAGAAGGTCTCAAGGTCTCCTGATTAGTAACACATTACAACTTCTCTTTCAATTTGGAATTATATTATTGTGCCCTGGAACAGAAAGAAGCACATGGAAACTACACACCTGTCTGAAGACTGCCACTGAACAAGTGAGACTAGCAAAGATACTCACAACATAAGCTTCCAAACAGCCCTGTTTGTTTTTGTTTGTTCAGCTTTTTGCTTGTTTTTGCTTTTACTCTGTAGCATTGGGCCTGTGATGGATTTTAACAGTAACACTATAGAGACAGAAGGGTTCCTTTACCCACAACACAGAAGGAAACAGTAAGACTAAATACTCCCAATCCTGTCCCTTCCCCAACTTTGGCTGGGGCTGTTTGGTTCAACCTGCAAGTCCCTAAGCCCCATCCTGAAGACAGTCACAAAATGAGGATAGATATGCACTCCCCCTAGCTAGATCTCTAGTTAACAAAGCTCTTGGTACCTGTCTTACTGCAAGCAGGCTTCTTTGGCACTTCGCCTCTAAGGAACAGAGTTCCTTACTTTTGTTCAAGTTCACCAACCATTCAGCAACGACTTTGCCCTGCAAGGAAGCAATACACAGAATTTGTACCTGAGAAGGAACAGGGAGTTAAGAGGCATTTCCAAATAACTTACATTCTAAAAACTTGTTAGGATATGTACAAGGGAAATAGGGTAATATGGAATAACCCTGAAGACCTTTTACAAGAGCAAATTGAGCTATGCTGAGAAAACTCAAGCCTGGAATCCTTGTCTTCTTGATGTTTTCCCAGAAAACAGACTTTACTCTACAGTCAAGACTGGGGAGCATTGCAAAACCACAAGTGAACATTCCAAGAGTATGAATAAGATAGAAAATAATGAGTATCTACCCCGGGTTTCCCTGTTTCACTGTATAAAACAAACAATAGAAATAGTAGCCTTTCCCATGTTAATTTACGTGTTCTGTATGATACAATGCACTTCCAAGGTTATGCACCTCAACATCATATTCCATTAAGGAGAGAAATGCAGAGCACATCTTTCACAAGAGCCAGAACATTTCCATTTCTGAAGCCCAGACCTGCTGTTTTCCATAGGATGCTACCTCATCCAGTATTCCAGCAGGTGTACTCACTGATGAAGACAAAGTAGTGAAAGAAGTATACTGTACCCTATATTACAGAAATGTAAATATATGAAACAAGAAAGGAAAGAAGTTTACTGCACTTGAGAACGTTACTCTAGATCTGCCCAGACAACAGCCTTTCTGTATAATAAGAATTCACTTAAGCTTCCCAAAGCATTCATTCACTGGTTTGAGACACCTGAGCCTGTCCAGCCAAACAGGAAACACTCATTGCTGTAAGCAAAATTGATGAGAGCTGTGTTTTTAACGTACAGAAAGTACACCAAAACTGAGTCCCTGATGTATGAACTGAGGCACTAAAAAATCAGATGATATATTTAAACAGAACTCTTCCATGCACCAGTTTTCTGATGTAAAACTAGGTGAATCTCTCAAGCTTTACCTATGAAAACTAGAAAAATCCAAAGGAAAATCAGTTGTCTTCTCAGAGAAAAATATACAAAAATATACAAAATTGTACAAAAGACGACATAACATTCCCCTCAGCAAACGGTACAAGTAAATGCAGATGGGATGCTAGAATAGGTAACAGAGTAGACCCAGTAAGTGGTAAGATTACTGGTCATTAATGTATCATTCAAGCCAGAATGTCTCACAAATTACTTTTATGGTCATTTCCCACAGAGCTGGTTCCAGAACTTATTTACCAAGTAGGTAACAGTATCTACTGTGTATCAATATCTTAAGTTATCTATTTTCCTTGCCATACATCCCCGTTAATCACAGAGTTCAGAGATGTTCAGAAAGAACTTCAAAAATGGGATTCACACGCTAAAAATTGCTACGTGATGTTTTTCCAACAGCCAGGATCAAATGCTCCAGAGATCCCAAAGGCATCTTATGAAAAAGACCAAATTGAAAACAAATAACACTGAGTAAACGAGAACATGGTTTAGCAGTACAGGGGACTGTATATGACAGGGTTTTTTTGTTTGTTTGTTTTGATGCTTATTTCAGACAGCTAGAGATTAATCACTTCATACTTAATAAAACAACAGAAAATAACTCCACAAATTTTGTGAGCAAGTTTTTGTGCTCACTGAAAAAGATGACATCAGTAGGCCTACAAAAGAATCTTTCTGAAAACAAAGATATTCAGTGTACAACCAAAATACAGCTGCCCTGCAACACCCTGCATATTCCAATCATTGAGCTGTATATTGAGGTATAGTATGAATACTGAATATAAAATAAAAAAATATGAAGTAAACAATAACTCAAAATAATTGCAACATTTTTAGTAATTCTTAGCTGACTGCTAAAGAACAGTTAGCAAGGCTCTTGCTTTGAAAGTAGTACCTAATTCACCCAACCTGCAAAACTACTTTAACAAGAAGAGACCAAACTCATGAATGCATAAGGTCAAAAGGATTGCAATAATAATAAAATAAAATCCCTCACTCTTTTTCCTGGGGGACTCACTCATAGGAATGAGACGTATGACAGTTCAGTGAGCAAAGACGTGGGTAAGTAAGGTAACTGCTTTGAAAAGTTCATGCTTTCTCTTTTACACATCATCCTTCTGAGCTGCAGCATTGCAAATCTCCATCCCTTCTGTCCCTGCAGTTATTAAGGTCCTTGAGAGGGACCGCTGCGCCTAACAGCATAGTTCCACAAATGTAGGAGCAGGCTGCAAATGATAACAAGGAACACAACACTCGAACTGACTTCACTACTCACATGAACATCTCATCAGATTGTACTTCATAAGCCAGGAGGAACTGCCAAATTCCATGTCTGGAGAACCTAGGGTCACTTAAGCTACCAGCTTGAGAGCATGCTATGTTATTTTTATGACCACTTCACAGAATGAGAATTGAGGTGAAAGTTTACCATCAAAAACAGCCTAATGGTGCGTTTTGTATTTTGCAAAGTATCTAACTAAATTACTCCTTCTCATTGCCTATTCTTGCATATAGAAGTTATTATTGTATAATCCACAGTTCCAGAATTTGAGATTTTCTCCTCATTAGGAGATTTGCAAAGACCCCATCACAGTAAGGGGTACCTCCTCCTGTTTTGAAGACAGAGTGATCAAAATTATTCAGAATACGATCTTAAAACCACCAAGTTACTTCTTTGGTGGTTAGTTTCTAGCACTACACCAATAAGGTGAAGGGCAGAGTCAAGAAACTTGAACACATTCTTTACTCACTGTGCTTACATTTCTACTGGAACAGTATGAGTGTGAAGAAAAAAATGTTTGCAAACAGAGCTAAGCAATGCATCCATTGTAATTACTGTTGTCTTCAGCAGTATGGAAGATGCTTTTTTGTTTTAGTTAGTTGATTTGTTTTAAGATAAACAACTGTCCTTAAATGTCATTGTAAGTCAGAGCTACAAGCTACTCAAAGGAATAGCAGGCTTCATACTCTATTCCCCTAGACATTAATATTTCCTTTTGTTCGTTAGGAATGACTGTTTAACATTTAAACTTTCCAGAAAACCTGAAGCTGTATCATTTGTGTCAGGCACTTTAAGAGATACTAATGAAAATGCCCGAGGTCCCTATAATCCTTTGTGGCTGATTGGGTACAGTAGAAGCGTTGTTTCATTAATTTGAAGGCTACGAGCCTGAAACCTCATACTGACCTGAAAGTAATGTTTTATTCATATAGGAGTGTTGTACTCAAAACTCCAGAAATAATTAAGAGGACAAGCATCAAAACTTAGACCTTTGAATTATGAAGCCAGATAACCAGTTAATTATTGCACAGTGGAAAAAAGGAAGGGATAATTCAGTAGTTCTGATAAATTACCATTTCCAGATACCTATGAAAAGCTGATGGGTGATCAAGAAAAACTGCTAAGAATGTTTTGAAAATTGAAGACATTCAAATTCTTTCCACAAGTTGCAGTTAAAAGTTATTTCTTCTTGGATTTAAAAAAAAAAAAA
>VXAB01012447.1:361772-433857 GCA_013399175.1 Odontophorus gujanensis
AGGGCGGGGGGGGGGGAACATAAGATTAAACTCTGGCTCTGTTATACCATCAAGGGAAAGCTCCAAAGTTCAGTAGTCAGCTAAGATTAATCAGCAAATACCAGCTCCCCATAGCCGTCAACTGCAGGAAGGATATAAGGTATTTTTCAAAAGAGGGAGACAAAAAAAAAAAAAAAAAGCATGATTTTAGAAACTAGATTTCTACTTATTTTAGATGCAAGCAGAAAGCCATCGTAGTCAGAAAATAGTTTTTCCATTTCCTCAGCCTCCTGAAATTTTATTAGCTGTTCTTTCTGAACAGTCTTCAAGACTTGCTACCTCTTGAGCTTAATAAAAGGATTCAACCTGAAGAGCATGTGTATCAAAGGTAAAGGTGTCACTTTAAAAGCAGTCATCATCCTACAGACACACACATAATAAGAAAAGGTGAAGATTAACAAAGAGAAACTCTGCTGAGTCATGTTTACATATTCCAGCAGATCTAGAGATCTCTCTCTCTTTCCAGAAAGGTACATAGTGAAAAGTCAAGACAAACATTTACATTCTCAGCAATAAACACAGACACTATCCTTGTAATAGGAACTAGTCAGGTCTATTCCTTTATGCATCTTGCTGCCAATAATCACTGTTGATTCCATCTTGCTTGGGCTTTGTCAAGTCTCGTGTACCTAGTAAAATATTAGCTTTAGAGAAGCTTTTTCACCTGTTAATTCAGATAAGTGAGCTTCAATAAAACTTAGAACACAATCAAGATACATTAAACTTTTCTCATGTTTTATAATCCAACTTTTCCAATTATCATCAGATTATAACCATTTCAACTACTCAAGCATTGACTACAATCAGCAGAAATTGAGAAATTATATAACATCTAATTGACAGCACTCTACTATTTATGCACCATGGTCTTTTTGATGAAAGAACATTAAAACCAAATGTTACTTGCAGAGCTGTAACACCAAGAACCATTTACCATTTTCTTAATAAACACCCCATTCTTCTCTATTTCTCCTGCTATATCCCCAGTTATTCTAGTATGGATTGCATTCTTTTAAATTGCTATTTCCTTCTCCCTTCCCCTCCCTTCTTGTTTTCCCTATTTCTCCTTGCAGACACTAATTTTCTTCTTCAAAGATAAGGTTACAAGAGACAGCAAACAGTACTGCAAACAAAAAGAATGTAATCAATAACTGCAGTAGTCTCTATTACTCTTTTTATAGTACAACATACTTCTTAAGTAAACTCACATATTGATTGAGTTGGAATACAAGATAAAAGATCAGATTAACAACTATGGAGTTGCTGTTTTAAACTAACTTACCACTATAAAAACCTCATAGAAACTGAACGTGGACTAGGGTCATCAGAGCAGATTCTACCCCCAGACCACAACAGGAGCACATACCAGAAAGAGATGGAGCTAAAACAATACAGTTCCTGTATTTTGCTAGCTCCTAGTGATCCCTGGGCAACTAGGTATGAGATAAAGCAGTTTGCTGACTACTTACTATGTCTGTGATGTTTAAATCCCCCTAAACCAGGATTAGGGAAGGGCAAAAGGTACTTTAAAGCCACCTGTCATCATCTCACACACATCCTGAGTTAAGGACAGTGAAAGACAAAGGATTTGGGGGCAGCTTTCCATTTGAGTTTGACCTTTAGGCTTTAAGAGTAATTTCAAATTTGAAGAAAAAGCTATGCAAAGTACTATTTTTTCTGAGATTCTGCTAATGGTTAAATATTGAATTTTCCATATTCTAGAATACCATGTAAGTTTCTAATTTAAAAGTAATGCTTCTATCACATCTAACCGATATCCAAAGAGAGACAATTGCATTACAGGTCCTCAATCAGATGCTTCAAAAAAGATGACTTTTTTTTGTTGTAATGAAAGGTAGCATTCCATGAATATTTTCAAATTCAGTCTCCAGAATTTTCTACCATCCCTGCTCATCTTACATTTATGTTCTCTATATTTAGAAAAACATTTACTTCAAGCAGTGAATTTCATTAGGTGCCAAAATAGTAAGTTTTAATCATATTTTTTTACACTGTCCGTCCAATTATTTCTTAATCCTAATAGGACCTATGGGTGCTACTATCAAATAAACACTAGAGTTAAATTACTCTAATAACTATTTTATCCCTGACAGATGAATAATAACTGCACTGAATAACAGTGCTTCCAGTATTTTAAATAGTCTAGATCCAAATAAATTCTTAGATTTTTATGTATGGACTTGCACCGTATCTCCTGCTCTGGAAAGCATATATTAACCGATGCTTGCCACCTATTTCTTAATCCTAATAGGACCTATGGGTGCTACTATCAAATAAACACTAGAGTTAAATTACTCTAATAACTATTTTATCCCTGACAGATGAATAATAACTGCACTGAATAACAGTGCTTCCAGTATTTTAAATAGTCTAGATCCAAATAAATTCTTAGATTTTTATGTATGGACTTGCACCGTATCTCCTGCTCTGGAAAGCATATATTAACCGATGCTTGCCACCTACTTATATAGAGTTATAATAAACCCTTTCTTTCTTTCACAGCAACTGCTAGCTAGTTAAGTTTATCATGCACATTAGGGCTACAGGCAACCCAGGAACATAGAGCACATGCAGTTTCATTGAAAATACATCCCTGACATTTGATCTAAGTTCAGTATTATCAGTAAATCATATAGAAAAGAGCACAGGACCAGTCTGGTGTTATTTTAAATGATTTGAGGAGTAGGTGAGAAAAATATCTGCACGAATTTTCAAGCTTCTCATCGACCATCCATACTCCTAACTACGTTCAGTCTAAAAATGCTCTAAGGCAAACTCTCATCCCAGACTCCTAAACAGAATCTATGACTGTGCTTTCAAAACCTAAAACAATACTCACTTGTTAAATTTTTGACACCTTGCTTGAACATTTTCCTGCTGAAGGAAAAGATAAGTTGACAGTAGAATGTATTCAGTCCCCTGTACAAAACAATTCAGTATTTTTAGAGACTTCATCGCACACTACCAGTGTTGTTGCAACTTGTTGTGTAAGTCACTCCATGATTTAAAATTTACACTCAGAATGGAAACAATTAGAAACAGTTTGATTATACAAAATATTTTGTTTGGTAGCTTTACCTGACAAGTTTATTACAGCTAAATTAAAAAAGGAACATTCAATGTCATTTTTTTCTTTTTGTCTGCATTTCTCTACCTGACAAACAAAGAGATCTGAGAAAAAAGAAAATATATTTGCAGAAAACCGAGGGCTAAAGTTCTTTGGGCAACGTCAGCATTTATATTTTCAGACTGCCTATCTTTGCAGTTCAAATTGTTTAAATAAACTAAAACTAAATTCATTGAACTACCTGGCAGAATCCTTCCAGATTTTGGAGCTAATATTTGTTCCACAGTATTTTTCACTGAAAATGAATGACAAAAAGGAGTCAACAGAAACTTTTCTGTCAGCTTGATTGCAACATCAGAAAAAGAGCTCAGTTTCACATGCACATTTGCAGAAATGATCCCTGTTTTCCTTGAATTTCAGTCTGCATTGTGACATGCTGGCAGCTGACTCTGCTCCTTCCTCAGCAAATTTCTTCAGGTGAAAAAGTGGGAGATGTTTGGAAGGAAGTCTGCTTCTTTTAATCTTATCTAAGCTCTCCTGAAAGGAGTTAGAGCTAAAGATAAGGGATGTTGAGTCACATGTGTTTTCTGCCTTAGAGTTAATGTGCATGGGGAAAGATCCTATTTCCACAACATCAATTTTAAGCTACTGCAATTCCAGTATTTTTACAAGAGATGTTCCTGATACATACAAGTATGAAGAGTACCAGGCAGAGTCATAACATTTAACTGAAATAGGGAAGTTAGGGCTACTGCCGCTACAGCGCTCAGTAAGAAAATAAAAGCCATGCTTGCCCTTTGAAGTGGTCTTTACTTCAGCCACCCATGGCTAAAAGGGCTTGATGGGAGGAGAAGAAATTTTTCCTGCTCTCAGGTGACATTTAACAGACCTGAGAAACAGACGTGGACCACAAGAGTCTACTCAGAAAGGCCTATGGCATGAATGACTAAGCATTTAAAATAGTAATGAATCCAGTGCACCTAACGTCTCAATCTTTGACAAAGGACTTCTTTCTTCTTGACTTTATCTCCTTTTTGATAGTAGCAATTACCATCAGGGCCGAGAAGGACTAAATAGCTGACTCAGTGAAGACTGTCAGAAAGAAGTGCCCAATATTAATGAGAAAAAAAAAAAAAAAAAAAAAAAAAAAAAAAAAAAAAAAAAAAAAAAAAAAAAAACACCTTTCATCACAATCCTTTAAAACTCTCTGAATCCCCCTTGCTTTCATTTGGAAGAGTAACTGTCCTAACTATGTAATAGCATGTTTCATAATACATATGATCAGAACCAGGAACAACCTGGTAGCTAGTAGCTAGGCAACTTCACTTTCGACCTCCCCCCCACTTTTTTATTTTTAATCTTTCTAATAGAACTTCTTATACTTCATGTTCCACTCCAGGCCAATAAAACTAACTAGTAGCATAAAGAAAATGAATACAGGAAGCCTATAGCAAGAGCTTAGTTAAGACAATACAATGGTTGCTTCTCAGAAGTTGACAATTACAGATGAACCCGAGTGATTTATCTGGTTCTTGACCCACAGCAGCAGCCACTTGCTCAGCAGCTTTGACTGCAGTTTTAACTCCATGTTCTACCTGTTTCCTTAGCTAAAACTTTCATACTACCATTCTCTGCCCAAGACATATACTGGCTTCTTATTATTTGTCATATATGACTCTAGGCTAAAGACCTTCCAAAAAGGCCAACCCAGTATGAAAACCAATATACATAGGATGTTCTTGGGGTAAGGTCCAAGATTCACTGCTTTATGCTACACCACAAGCACTAGGCACTGCAAGTAGCTACTGCTTTGTCTAGGTCAGGCTTCATGAGTGTGCAGAAGACATACCACTGTTCTCTTCAACCTAAACTTACTGCATCACACATCTTCTCCCAGTCCTCTCATCTACAGCCCACAAGCATCACCACAGAACATAATCAGCTTCATGGGCACAGAGTAGATGTCATTAAATCATTTGTGGAAGTGAGTTTTGAGACTGTCGGGACAGTTCTGTCCCGCAGCCTCCCAGCATCTCTAATTCCTACAGTTCAATACAAAGTAGTCAAATATGTGCCACAAAAATAAATAATTAATTAATTAAAAAACCCACACACAACATTTATAAGATACATAACTGCAGCTGGCACATCTACATAATTATTGGCCTAGCTAGAACATAAAAGATGCAATGAAGATGATCTGAGATGCTGCCCATAGAAGGTACCTTGACATTCTAATACTCAGCTAGCACATATTTGAAGTTATATTTTTGATACCGTACATTGAATTGAGATAAGAAACCAGCACTTGGAAGTTGCTTAATTTTAACTGCAAGGAGCATTCCTTATCAGTCATGTCAGCTTTGTCACTATCACCACATCACTATTCAAAAGCAGTTTAACTGGGACAAAAAAACTTCCTGAAAGCATAAGCAATAAACACAGGTAATTTAAAAAAACTGGGGAAAAGAGCAAGCAGTTAGGCTACCTTTGGATCTCCATAAAAACAGGAAATATGACACTAACTTGCCTATTTTGAACACCTTCTGAAATTAATTTTTAAGTATTTTTGAGTATTCTTTCTTAAGAATTCAATTATACTTTTCTGAAAGTCTTAATATTTTGAGGTGACTCAAGATCTACTTTAGCCATGATAACAGTACAGAATATTTTGAATCAACACTTTAATTTCATCTGAATCACCAGTAGTCAAAGCCCCATTCACTAGCAGGGATTAGCAAAGCTCATGTACTAGTTTCTGAGGTCCCTTGTAGCAATTTTTTTTAGCCTTCTTATATGTCAGAGATACACAAAATATAAGGAAATGTGACACAGCCTTAGACATTTACTGCATACACAATATCCAAAGCTCAATTAAGAATATTAGGGAGAGAATATAGGAACCGTGTTCTATGTAACAAACAATAAAAAACACTTTATTTTCTGGGATGCAACAAAACAACCAAGGCTTTTCAAGTCATTTTTAGAAGAAAAAGATGAAGGTCTATAACTAAATTCTTACACAAAGAAAACAGTCGTACATTGGTCAGTCAATACACTAATCAGGCTTGGCTAACGAAGCCTATATTTCAGTCATTCCAGCAGGAAATGCTATTCACATAGAAGATCTTACTTGCTATCCTTTTGTCCAATTCAGGGACACTTCCAGTAGCTGACTCTCCACTAAGGATCAGCCCTCCCTCTGCAGTGGTTTATGATAGCATTCCACAAGTCAAGGAGGAAGAAAAATGACCTATTTACATCTACATCTTTCTGATCTACAGGTAAAAGTGCAATGCCCAAACCCAGCATTCAATTGAACCACCACAATAAAGTCACCCCTTGCCATATTTTGGTTGATTTCTTAAAAAAATAAATAAATGCCCTCACTGTAATCATAGCACTTTTACTCGTACACGACAGCTCAATTTCCTTGAGTTTTTGGAAAACAAGTATGCAGGTTTGAGTACTGATAATCATCGAATAGCTCAGTCAGCCATCTCAAACCACGCCTCCGCAGTCAGCAAGGCCCACAGTCATTCATGTTTGACTTATGACTGACCCCCAGTGGCCATATCTTCTAACTGATTCTCTGCATACCTACCTGCTTCTTTAAGAAATGAGATTCTACGCTGAGGTTCTATTTCAGACTGTCAAGAGTTCTCCTCCGAAAACCACTTGAAAATCTTCAATTGCTCTACACCATTCAAATTAGAAAAATAAACTTGCTAAAAAAGCTTATTTTCTTAAAAGTGTTTGACAAGTCAGCCGTTAAGTACAAGTGCAAAGTGCTACAGAACAACATGCAGGCTTTAAACGAAATCTACAGACTGACTGCCCCAGAGCCAGCCTCACCAGCTCTGGAAACAGGGAACATCCCACTATTTCCTTTTAGCGTCCAACAAGAACTCTTTCGGTTTGAATTGAGGTACGAAACCTTTCAAGAGTGCTGCTCTATTTGCACAAAAAGCATCCAAGAAAGTACTTCAGAGACAAAGCAGTTTCACTTGGAGGTAAGGCCTTAGAGTTAAGTAAATACTATTCAGGCTACTGTTACCCTTAAATATCTGTGGTTCATGTGGCAAGCAGAATATTAAGCCAATATTAACCTTCAGACTTTTCAGTACATTGAATTTCTTACCATGAAACAGAAAGGTGAGATTTTTTTCTTCTAGTTGTGCTTGCATATATTACTGAAATTTAACTTGTTTACCAGGAAAGCCATGATATCCCCTTTTAAATTTAACTTAAACCAACATTTACATTTTTATGTATTGTTAAAGGAACAGAATACTTCATTTTATCACAGGAAAGAGCCTTGCCAGTGTTTTCTTCTCTGGTACACAGTGCTCACAAGTACAATTAACACAATTCTTTCACAGCTACAAATGCAGGATATAATAATTAAAAACAAAAACCTCACTGAAACAAAAATATTGTTGAAACAAAACCCACCATCATTAATATCTTGATTTCTACAGGAGTTCTCAGAAGCAGAAACAGAGATCCACTCAGATCCTTTACACACTTCAGAAAACCACCGGCCACCTCACAACGTCTGCCCCCACTCACAGGAACGTTCTCCTCACGTTAACCGGCCCGAGCGGGGAGGCGGCCCCGCTGAGCCACGTGCATACACAGGTGCTGCAGCTCCGTCAGCTCCGCGCTCAAGCCGAGCTTAGGCAACAAGAGGCAGCCGGACTTCGATGTTAAACCTTCTCGCTGCCGCCTCTCGAGCTGAGCGGCGGCCAGAGCCGCGAGCCGATCCCGCGCGCAGCTATGGGGCAGGAGAGCGCGGGACCGGCGGGCGGCAGCTGCGCTGAGGGGAACGGGAAGCCCTGGCGGGGCTACGGTGAGGGCAGCACCAGGGCCCGAGGGCTGCTCACAGCTCCGCGCTCTTCCCGCGCAGCGCTACCACCGCTGTGGGCACAGAGGGTCTAATGAGTGCTTTTATAAACGATCCCAAAATCCTGCAAGCGTCAATTCCGACATTTACGCAGGTTTTGAGTTATACTAAAAACAGTGGCCAAATCCTTTTCATTTTCAGTTCAAAATACTGAGCGCTACGTACAACAACATACTGTAACTTACTAGGCATTTTTCCAGCAGACTAATTCTTTTTCCAAATGCCAGATAATGTCTTCTGTAGATGTGCTAGGTGAGATTAAAGCATCTGCTTTCTACTACAGCTCCACCAAGCTTCATCCTGAAACGTATAATTACTGTATTTAGAAATGAAAAGTTTAACAGAATTGGGAATTGCTGCAGTTACTGTGCTGCTGAACGTTAAGGCAGGCAGAAGAATATACTCCAGCAAAGTATACTTTACAAGAAGTAACAAATGCAACAGAAAATGCAAAATAATTACTTGCCTAAAAGCATTTTCCATTTGTACCAGAACAGCAAATCAGGTATTTAAGATTTCATTTTGTTTCCATTTTGAGAGTATTGTACCTCCTTAAATGGTCAGTATTACTAAAAGTTCAGTCAACATTCAATGTGTTAAAAATGTATCGATACTTTGACACATCGACACATACATATCTATGTATGTGCTTTCATTCCCTTGTAAGGCTGAATGCTTCAAATCTTGAAAGTAAGCATTGCTCAAGGATACTTATTCAGGCTGTAAGCAGAAAATATATCTTAGTGAGGGAAACTAAAAGCGAAAGGAAAATATTCAAAATGCTATCATGTTGATATTACAGGTAGATTATGCGCAGAGTGACTTTTTGGCTGTACTGCATAGAGGTAAAGTTTGAAAATACTGAAGACAGAATCCTCCATCTGAAAACATCACAGAAGAGTATTAAAAAAGGGAAAAATGGAGAGACAGGTAAATATCATCTGTAAAAGAGACAGCTGCATTTACCATACTTGTCTCAAAGAGTCATTAGAATTTGTTGGAAGCTGCGCAAAGATTAATTCTTTGACATCAAAAACCTTTCTTATAGCATTTTCTGTGGCAATGAGTCCAGATGAAAACACAGTACAGCTGTCTTGCTCACTTCATGCTCAAGACGCGTACCGTACCAAAAAGCAAAGATAAGTCCTGGCTCTACTGGAATCAACAGTTCTGCGAATACCTCCACATCAGCCAGGATTTCATACAGGTTTTTATAAAGCTATGCCATTAGGAAATAATTTTTCATGTAGAACAATCAGCTTTTGTCACAAACGTATGTCCAAAAGAAAAATATTTAAAAACTGCAGCTACAACTACAAGTTGATTTGTCAAGACTTAATGTCCTCAGCCTGCATCTTGGGTTGCCAAATCTGCTAAAACGTGTTTTGCAGTAAGAAGGCCAAATACATCTTTCTTCAGATACAATCTTCAGTGAAGTTGGTTTTATTTTTTTTTTTCATTACCTTTGAATATTTGAATGTTTTAACCATCTTTACTAAAATTCACACTTGTGATACAAGTTAAGGGACCATGAACCACATTCTTTGTAACACTGATGTTTAATACCAGAATTCAAAATATTGTAAATGGCACACTTTCATTATTTTATTTCATTATTT
Source organism: Odontophorus gujanensis (assembly GCA_013399175.1). NCBI lineage: Eukaryota > Metazoa > Chordata > Aves > Galliformes > Odontophoridae > Odontophorus > Odontophorus gujanensis. Next base: position 371,425 of record VXAB01012447.1, read on the forward strand.
TACTAGTTAAAGTTAAGTAGCATAGTGGTCATGTACTTATAGCGGTAATGGAAACAACAAAAAAAGAGGGCATAATATTACTAAGGTTTCCCTTCTGTAGTTCCTAATCATAGCTTTTAAGACATTTATTCTATTTAAAAATATTTATGATGTAGTTCTGTGAAAATGTTAGACTGGAAAACTTGTCAAAGCAGAACTGAACATTTTTTTTTTGTCCTTGTACTGCTGTACTACAGTACTGTCTTATTACTTGTGTTGTTTAGGAAACAGAAACCAAATAAAATATGTTCTTCAGATATTGGTGGCTTTTATGGATACTTGAACAGCATGAATTTTTAGCAGAAAATCTCAGTGAAGAAANAGTAAGAAGGCCAAATTCATCTTTCTTGAGGTGCCATCTTTAGTGAAGTTGGTTTTATTTTTTTTTTTTCATTACCTTTGAATATTTGAATGTTTTAACCATCTTTACTAAAATTCACACTTGTGATACAAGTTAAGGGACCATGAACCACATTCTTTGTAACACTGATGTTTAATACCAGAATTCAAAATATTGTAAATGGCACACTTTCATTATTTTACTAGTTAAAGTTAAGTAGCATAGTGGTCATGTACTTATAGCGGTAATGGAAACAACAAAAAAAGAGGGCATAATATTACTAAGGTTTCCCTTCTGTAGTTCCTAATCATAGCTTTTAAGACATTTATTCTATTTAAAAATATTTATGATGTAGTTCTGTGAAAATGTTAGACTGGAAAACTTGTCAAAGCAGAACTGAACATTTTTTTTTTGTCCTTGTACTGCTGTACTACAGTACTGTCTTATTACTTGTGTTGTTTAGGAAACAGAAACCAAATAAAATATGTTCTTCAGATATTGGTGGCTTTTATGGATACTTGAACAGCATGAATTTTTAGCAGAAAATCTCAGTGAAGAAAAAAGATCCGGACTGAGGAGCCCCAAAACTAAACATGTTCTGTCAAATACTGTCGAAAAATATCCCAGCCCAAGTGATCAAGGTGACTATTTTTATTTTGAAACTCTTTTTTCTTCTTGATTCCTTTACTCAGGTCTATGCGGCTAACTTGCCCTCTAAGATACTATTTGTAATTCACCTCATTCTCCATTTTAGCATGCTGTATTTTCGCACTTTAACCTTTTTACTCATTTCTCTCCCTCCTCTTTTGTGTCTTATAAAAGGAGATTACTTGTATCTTTTTTTATTTTGTTCTTTTGTTTGTTTTCTTGCTTTTACTATGGTTGGTAGTCTGTTATTGTCACTACAAAAATAGTAGCCTATATTACTTTATTTATATAAAAGTAATACCTTCAGTAGTTCAGAAAATTATTACTATCCACTGTACACCAGTACAGATCCTGCTCTAAGAATTCTTTATGTCACTAGATGTGCATGTCAGTTAAGTGACAAAATGTAACTCTATTAAATAGCATTCCAGTGTCTCATTCTGTAAGACTTGTTTTCCTGTAGATGACTTTCATCTTCCCAGTCCCCATTCTGATAACCAGCATGAGGACAGAACATATGTATAAATATCACAGCAATATTCCTCATTCCATGACATACCTCACTTTCAGTTTCTTATTTCCTGCAGTGTCTTCTCTGGAGCAAATCCCTCAGCCTCTACAGGCTCTGCATTCACAAGAGTTTCACATTTGTGTTCTCAGGTGTTCTCTAAAACTTCCATAATTTAACTCCCAATTTCAAAGCTAAAAAAAATACACATAAGTGTAAGGATAGAATGAGATTTATTATTAAAACCCTTCACTCACCTACCTATCTATTTGTTCTAGATGAAGACTGAATTCTGGAGATTGCTTTTTTACTGGACAGCTCCGAAAGTGCTAAGCATTATAATCATGACCAGCAAAAAAAATTTGTATTGAAAGTGGTAGGCTGAATGAAAAGCCTGCAGCTTAGATCTGGACAAACCCTTAGCTGGAGAACGGCCTTACTCCAGTGCAGCAGCACTGTTTCCATAGAGCAAACTTTTCATGACTGGAAAGGTCCTGAAGCATTCATATCCCACATTGCTCCTGTTACCTACATAGTTCATGGTACCTACACAACTTATGCTATTACTAACCTTACACAACTCTATGTGACTGAAGAGACTCGAGGTAGTTTGAATCTAGCTGTGCTCTTCACCAATGGAGTTGACTATCCAAGAAACCCAGATATTCTTGCAACTACAGCTGATGCTAAACACCAAGGAGTTGTACTGTTCACAATGGGAATGACCAGAGTGGCTGAGGAGGTTAGCAATGCTGCCAAGCTCTGGCTCCTGGCCAGCGTCCCAGCACCCAGATTTGTTTCCAACCTCCAGGAGAAAGAACTGTGGAGAAGGTTCTCACAGAAATGGTATGTACACAGAAATGTTTGCAAATGGTCGGAGAAATGTATGCGGGAAAAAAAGTCATATTCCCAATAATTTGGAATGCTTATACTATTAAATCTGTACTTTTTACAATTTACAGAGGCTCATTTATGGGTTCATGTACACTTATTAAAAAAGCCACTGTAGCAAAGTGCAGGTTTCATTTTTCTCCATGTTGTTCAGGTCTTGCCAGCCAAAGTATTGAAGCTGGAACTAAATTAGACTCAAGAAGACCTTACAAAGTTTTTATCTGAGCTAATTTGATGATGACTACCAAAGAGAAATATACTCCAAGTTAAATCTTTTCTAAGGTGTTCTTACTGTTCTTATTCTATATGCACACTGTTAGGCATTCACCAGAAAGACATCTGATTTTCTGAAGTACAGAATATGTATCATTCATTCATACTAAGGGGCTGCTGCTATTCAGTGCTTCAAAATACAGTAGTATAGTCCCTGAGTGTGTTGTCCTATAGAACTGTGCTTTGTCATAAATCTCAGAAATAACTTGCCTGAAACAAACTTACTGCTTAAAAAATAACTACCAAAAAAAAAAAAAAAAATTCAGCTAAGGTTTGGTTTTCCTAAACAAGACACACACAATCATCATAAACATCCAGAAGCATTCTTTAAAATCTTTATATTCACCATATTGCTATAGTTAGAGGATACTAATAATGGCATTTTTATACTGAAATATTTGGGATGACTATACAGTGTCTGTCACATAGACATGGACCACAACTTCATTTTCCTTTACCCTGATCCCGAATTCTCACTGCAAGTGAGATAAAGGTTACTCCAAGTTTATCTTCCAGTTTCTTATTAAGTCTTTTGCTATTAATTCATACAACAGTATGTATTTCCACATGAGATAAAAAAATCAAAAAAGGTTATGAAGTACACTGAAAGGACTATTTGGAAAAAGAAAAAATCTGTTGTGACAGAAAAAAATAACAATTTTTCTTGTATTCCTACATAGCTGGACAGGAGGCCTTGAATGCCAGACCAAGTCTAGATCATACTAAAAAAAGGATTTATAGTAATAAATATTTATTCAGTGACTGAGAGGGATATCATTTCCATCAAGAAATCATGACTATACTGACTTTCAGTTCTTCAATGGTTAAATTTCACTTAACATATAAAATAAACGAAATATTAAAACTTCTAACAGAATTTGGATGAGATATGCACAAATTTTTTCCTCCAAGAGATCTTGTGCTCCAAGCAGGAAAAAAAAAACAAAAACAAACCACTTTCCTTTCTTCACTGCATAGAGAGCCTGGTGTGCCAGGATGTCTTGGAATGGCAGGCCCTCCTGGAAGAGCTGTGCCTGGACCCAAGGTAACATCTTCCTAGTATTTTTAAATCCTAGTACTTCCTAGTACTTTTAAATACAGTGTGAAAACTACAAAGTAGGCCACACTACTTTTCATGTAAATAATTTCAGCTTCAAGAGGTTACATAAAACTTCTTATTTCCTATCAATAGTGTTATGGATTGTATTCATTCTAGTTACCACCATGGCCTGGTATTAACTATTTACCAGCTTGAGGTGTAGGTAACCTTTTCTTTGTCTTTGACAGCCTTGGTATCAAAATGCTTTTATTTCTTCTGCTTTTAGTGTTTATCTTAAATACCTGCTAATATATATACATACACACACACACACATATATATACATATATATATACACACACACATATACATACAAATATATATATAAAATTAATGTTTATACATATATGTTTGTATAAAAAAATTAAAAACAAATCACTATATGGCGTTTAGTAATATACACAAATACACACTAGGTGCCATGGTTTTATGATTTTTGGTATTGGTATTCCACATCATAACATCATGTAGTGCATTGGGAGTTAAAGAGTTAATGCTCCAGCTCCGTGGATCATTGGTAGTTATGGGTATACCTGTCTCAGAAGTGAAGAAGAATTGCATTCCCCAGAGATTTTGTGTTGCTTTGTATTTTTATGTTCTTTCACTCAGAGGGAAAGATAAAAAACTGTTTGCATGTCACGGGACACTCTCTTTTCCTTTGGAGATCGACCCAGCAGCAGGTGCTCACTGCTGTCTCACCTTCAGCATTTAGCATAAGGCCTTAAGTTTATCAGACGCTCTCTTGCTCATTTGATTTATTAGCTTTAATTCCAATTATATTATATTATATTGTGTTACTTTGCTTTCCGATATCTTATTTAGTAAATCAGCTTTCCTCCTCAGATCCTTGCCACTGTTTTGTTTCTAGGCCCATCTCCCTTCTCCCTTCCCCAGAGCGTGGGTCCATTGGTCCCCCGCACCAATTGTCATGGAACCAGGCTGAGCCAGCCCGTAAACTGTTGACAGTGACCTTGTTTACTTTGGATTTTCACCCTAGATTCTCTCTACACACATACTTTTTAGAGTACTTTTACCTTTTACATCACACCTGTGTTCTTCAGCAACTTCAGTGCTGTTCTATGCACACACCCTGGGCTCCCTGCCTCCCCTGTTATTCTAACTGTCCTGTTTGTCACACCGAAGATCAGCCAGCTGGGGACCAGTTACAGCCAAATGACTGGAGTCGCACAGTTCCCTTTTCATTGGGTGGAGGCTAGAATTTCTTTTAAGCCTGTATTGTTGACAAAATTTAAGTGAGCCCAGAGAGTCTGAAGTCAGAAGAATCTGACAGCACACTTGCATAGGCAACGCTTTCCTTAAGCATCAAAAGAAAAAAAGCTACAACTACAAACAGTTACCTACTCTGAGGGAAATATATCATTCTCTCCTGAGGAAAATAAAAAATATGGGAGAATATTCCAGCAAGATTAATGCATTCCGTAAGCAAGGTCTTACTAAGAATCTCCTCACATAATGAGTTTGGCAACTCTTCTTCAAATAGGAATTAAATCTCCCCCCTTTAAACTCCTTCACAGTTAGTTTCCTCTTATAAAGGAACTATCTCACCAATTCACAAGGATGCAGCTGCGCAGACTGATTACACTCACTCACATGAAGAAAAAAGGAAATTCCCTCTACTTCTAATGCTCCTGGTCTTGTAACAAATACATCAAGCAACAAAACCAACAGTAGTCAGACTTCAAAGGGTCTGTGCCTGCTGCCGAGGCACACACATTGCAGAGCCACCTGCAGAGGCACCCCTGCCAGTGGGATGGTGCATCAACCAGTTACAAGTGGACAGCCACAGACAGGCCCCAGCACATACAGCAAGGTAAACATTTGCACATTTTATACTAGCTCTCATCGGTGTCGGATACTTGCCGCACACCCATTCTGCAGTACTTACCTTAGGGTAACATTTTGATCATGGAGATAAAGCTAGCTGGTGGTTTCCTTCAACTGATGCAATTTTCTGCTTGACACTTCTCTTAGCAGCAGATATTTTGCTTTCTTTGCAAAACAGGAAAAAAAAAAAACCCTGTGGTCTTTCTTCGTAAAACTGAGCAACATCACAACTAGTAAATAAAAACAACAGCAAATTGTTAAGGTGACTTGTGACAAACAAGATACCAAATACCAAGTGCAGTTATTTTGACTCCCTCCTTGCTTCCCTTGGTTTTTTGTTTTTAATTGTAGAGGAGGAGATTGTTAGAACTATCACCCAGGACTAGTTTGAAATAGCCTCAGTTTCACAGTTAGGACATCCCTTCATCCTTTCGTGTATTTGCAGGTTACACTCCAGTAGTGCAGGTCTAGGTAGGTCACCATGATTTCTTACACAGATGTGCAGCTTTCTAGTTGCATAAATATGGTGAATATTAGGCAACAATCCATGTTGTGTACATGCCGGTGAAGCAAATTTAAGTAACTTCTTTTGCAGTACAGATGCTGACATTCTGTCTTGTGGTTTGACCTTGCCACCTGCCTGTAGGTATGACAGCTGCAGAGACTTGAAGGAGAAGAATCTCTCCGTGGGACATCCAACTCAATCTATGAAATGCTGAGCTGAAAAGTCAGCTTCAGTCAGACAAGGGTTTCAGTCCTTTGCCAGCCTCTCATGTCAGAAAAGAAAGCAAGCTAAATAAATACAGGATACATACCATAGGATAACGGTGGATCCTAATTCTTTGAGATGTTCTGCACACAGATTGCTAGAGGAACCACTCTCAGTTATTAAGTTAAACAAATTCAAGTAAAAATCTGTTACTTGCAATCAATGCTGTTCCCACTCTGTCCCACGGAAGTAATTGAGCATTTTCAGGAAAACAATCTGAGCATTTCTGCCACGAAAGCAGCTGCAAGGACATGTGTCAGAGGTATGCACAGCTACAGACAAAAATCAGGCACCTCTGTGCATATGGAATTTCAGTGAGGCCTGCAAAAAGGGAGTACTATTCAAGGATAAGTAGTTTGATTTCAGTCTCTGCTCCCACTTTATCATAGATACAGAGGAAGGCTGATGGAACTTGAGTTACTGAGACAGGAAAAAAAAAAAGCGTAAATCACACATTTTCCTGTAAAAATCTCAAAACAATTTTCCCTTGAAGATCTGAAGAAAAAACAAGGCAAGATATATATACTTCAAAATGGGATACCATAAAATAAATGCAAACAAAAGCCACTGACCTAAACAGATACTTAATTCTAGCAGAGTAGTCCAATCTTTTTTCTGTTTCTTGCTACTTGTCACAATACTGCTAGAAGCATGCAGCATTAGCTGCTGTAAAATGACAGCAGGTAAAAACAACTGAAAAAGAGTACCAGAAAACATTAAGTATACTGATTGCAATTGGGGCTCACATTCAAATATTCTGCCTAGAAGTTGATGAGCTATTTGTGATTTTTTTTTGTGAAGTTTTATCACTCGTAAGTAGAATGTTTTTCAAAAGGCAGCAGAACATACTCTAAGAGTTGTTTTCTAGATTTAATCAACACATCTATACTGCAATCAAAGTCTGACTACAGCTTGTATTGTACACCTATATTTCCTTTAATTACATAAGTATGAACAACTGCAAATAGACTAGCACAGCATGATCAAGTTTTTGAATTAATTTCTAAGACAGCTTTTATATGCAATACTTAAGCAGATGCCAACTCACTATGCCTAAGTCTGTGCACCAGTCACTAAATTCTAGCCAACTTTCAAAAAGTTCTGATTTTTATTAAATAACATTGCAGAACAGATGATGACATCTGGAAGAAACCACACAAGATGACCAGCATATTGAAAAAGGACATGTTATACTTGTTTATTATGAAATTTACATTCCACCATGAAACAACAGTAAGTGCAAAAAGCAGATGGAAAAAAACAAACGTTCCCAGACCATTCAAACAGTGTGTAATCCCCTTGTGTTACAGCCAAAGGAGGCTCAAACCTATCATTCTTGTTCCCTCTGTACTGCTCTTTTTGACTTCATCAGCCCACAGGTATTCTTAGTCTTCAGGTATTTCCAAGTTTACCAAACACAGTGAAACTTGAACCATACATCTGTACAACTGGAAAACTATAAACCTGTACTTGGTTTAAGCCAACCTAAATAAATGTTGACATTACAAGAACTTCCTTCCCAGTGTCTTGAGCTTTCACAAACATGGTACTTCTTTTCTTTGTAGCATCTATTTTTTGTCTCAAATTTGCAAGGTAGCAAAATGTTTGCCAAGTACAATTCTCCATCAGTTCACTCAACCAAATCACACCTGTGCAGGACAAAAAGATCTCGCGCAAAATCTCAGCTACCTAAGTCATCTGAGTTCATTTTCCCTTTTGCAGGAGACAACAGAACACAAATCAGTTCCTAGAATGATGGCAACTTTAGTATGCTATCAGAAACACATGTGTTTGTCTGCTTGATTTTGGCACCAAGAAGTAAGCTTGGAAGATGTAGCAACTTCTTCTGTTGCTGCAAGCTAGTCACATGCATACAAAATGCACAACAGAATTTCAAAACTACTGTAACCACGGCATCAAAAAAACAGATGAATACAAACACAATAGTATTCAAATTCTTTGATCATCTTCCTGCCTTGTGTAAAGTATCCAATGATCCTACAGAAAGCAACCAACCAACCCTGCAACGTAGCTGTCATATTGTTTGAACGGAACCAGTTTGTATTGCTAGGCTACAGAAAATGGATTTGTCCTGAAAAGAAACATGCATCTAATTAATGTGCCATTACATAGCTTCTAATGGAAACACGGTCTGCCAAAGGAATTTGGATTTAATTCATTTTCCTTTCTCTGCTGGTAACACACAAAATGATCAAATGGCTGGAGTTATATAATTAAGCTATCCAGAGAGACAGTGAAATACCTTTAAAAATTATCTGTCTCTAAGATGCACTCCTGTAATAAATGTACATAACGTAATAAATGTACATAAAACGGAGAGACTTTTGACACAATATGTACTTCCCTACTTAGACCAAACTATCTAATTCTTCTGTCAGCTAATTCTTTAGTTCACTGGAGAGCAAGAATACCTCCCCCCCAGCCCTTTCATTCTTACCTTATTCAGCTAGGTAAGGCCAAGTGCACAGTTAAGGAAATACAAACATAAATATTTACATGAAGGAATTAAATATTTTTCATTTAAAAAACAAATTAACCCGTATATAGTATATCAAATAAAATTCACCTTTCGTAAGATTTTGCTTAAAGAGCAAAAGGCAACTCCAGGAGTTCCTGAATATTTCTGTGCGCTGCTGACAGTTTCTGCTGAGAGTCCCTGTGCAAGTTTGAAGTGGTTAGTCCTTTTCCTTTTACAAAAATGACTGCTATATCAGAGTCATCATGAGATCCATTGGGCTGTAAAAGCAGAAAGGCCACATTACAAATCAGTTTAGGAAGCTTTTTTTTTCCTGCCCTACTGTACTCAATCCCGGAGCAACGAGGGTGTGGGTCATTTTTGGATGTGCCATATGCCAAATGCAAACCAGTGTCAGTGCTTCACACCATGCATCCAGAAAGATACCAGCTATGTCCCACAGACACTCTAACAGCCAAGGTAAACACTGACTGTTCTATCTAATTGTATGGAAACTAACTTTAAAATCATTTAAATACGTTAAATACACTGAAATAAAAAAAAAAAAATCATAATCAATAGACTGAATAACCTGTTTCCATTCTGGTCACTGGCAAAGATCTATTCCTCCAAGGAAAGGGAACAACTATTATTTCTTAAGTTATATTTTAAATCTATTGTAGATTATTCAGCTATGACTACAAGCTTGGTCAGGAAGGCACCCAAAAAGCAGGATACGCAATAATACTTTGTTGAATGTCACTCTAAAACCAGATTTCTCCAGTGGTGTTTTCTTTCGAGACAAAAAGACTCCCTCCTTGTTACTTCAGAACCCAGGTCAGAGCCACTTTTCATCATTCAAATACGTGATTTCAACAGAGGCCAAATTGATCCACATTCATAAAATGCTACAAATAACACTAGCTTTCATCTTCCATTTTCTGATTACAAAATTATAATTTTGATCTGAATGAAATCTTTCAAACAAAATCCTACCTAAAAACAGAAATATCTGAACAAAAGGTAAGATGTTGCTGCCAAACTCTCCAATATACAGAATGTCTAGCTGTCAAGAGTCAGAATACTGATTTTTCAAGCACTTAGCTAACTGCTCTCTGCTTATGCCAAATGAAAACAAACTCTGAATCAAGCACTTAGTTTTTATTTCCTTTTGCAATATTGAAATGTGCCTGAGATTTTTCTTTGCATGTGAAAAAAAGAAAAAGATTTCTTAGCTTGAAATTTTCACCCTAATACATGCTTTTCTGCTTCTTAGTTCTCATTCGTTGCACTTTCCACCGTATGCTTCAGAAGCTCTAGAAAGAAATCAACTGTGAGTAACTCACCAGCACAATTGCACTCTTTCAAAAAGAACAAATCCTGACTTGTCAAACATCAAATTAAAGGTTCTCTCCTCTGCTTCTCAAAATGGACATCAGTTTCTGAACTAGAAAATACCAGAATTAAGGTAGTTTCAAGTTTTTGCATTTGTTAGAGAGGAACTTGGGCAAATTATGCTGGTCAGACTGATTACTACCTTAATAACATATTCAAGTGATACAGTCTGACTGCTAATAAATTATAAATATGGTCATATGATAGAAAAAAAAATAGAACAGCACCTGCAAGGCAGTTCTATGAGTACAGTTTAAAAAGTTAAAATACTGAAAACATCTACAATGGGTCTTTTACTTAAGCTAAGACAGATGCTAAAGGGATCTCAAAACTAAACTTTGGTTTCTACTTTCTTTTCTTATCTTCCACAAAAGCCTTCTTCCCCATACCCAAGCAATGTTCTTTTCTCCTTGATCCCATCACTTTTCTCTCCCCCCTCTTTTAACGTACACGTGCCTTCTTCAACTCTTCTGTAACACACCTAACCATTCCTGTACTGGATGTTTATCTCTCTTGAATAATTTACTATGCCAGTGTCCAGAGCAATCAGTTCTCCTTTAGGATATTCATTTTTGATGACTGTGTGCAAACTGGGGCCCCTAACGCTCCAATCATGGCTGGAAGACTCTGGTTTCTTCTCAGTCCTGCCATTAAGTTGCTACCTGCATTTAAAAACATAGCTGAGTCTGGCCTCTGCAAGCTAGCCTCTGCCCCCAGATTCTTCTTGTGGTCCTGTGTATCAGGGGTCTTGACGACCCTGGCAATACCCAGTCTCTTCAGCCTGTCCACCAGGTTCATCTTCAGCTGGCCTACATCTGGAGCATTACGGGAGGGCTTTAGGCCATACATTTCCTGCAAGAATGTTTCTGCTGGTCTTGAAGCCAGGAAATTTTCTGAGTGATGCACTCGAGACTCAAATGGCAGAGGGGAAGGACAAGGTGAACGCGAAGGAGAATTTGGCGGTGTAGAAGGAATGGGGACTGTTCGAGGGGGCTGTAGCAGAGGCAGTTTTTCTAATAGCGGGCTATCATAAACCTTGGCAGAGATGCCTCGTTCTTGTAAGAGTTGAGCCAGACTGCTGGTACTGCTGAGGGTGGTAGTTGAATCTCCTCTGTTGGTGAGAAATTCTCCAATACTAAGCCTGTAAGACATGGCTGGAGTGCTCGCTACATGGTTTCCAATGCTGTTGCCACTATTTCCAAGTGAAAATGGGGAACAGGTGGAGCTGAAAAAGAAAGAAAGAGTGGATACAGGTATTAGACATCTTTGTATGCTTTGCTTCACTCCACATTGCCTTTTAGTATATGAAAGGTTCAGAAAAGGTGAACTTGCTGTTTTTGACAGTTTCAGCTTTAGTGGATTCACTATTAGTGTTCTGCTAAATATCTAGAAGGTATTGGTAAATGTTTTGATGTAAGTACCAAAGCATTTATTACAATTTTTAACGTCTGAAATGGAGAAGGGAAACAAAAATTGTTACGACGCTAAGCAATAGCTTAGTTTTTAAACAAAAGGACAAAAAAAACTATCCTGTTTTATTCTGGAGAATTTCAAGCTCCCCTCTGTGATTACAACCCCTGTAATGAGTAACATTTTATGTGTTGCCTAACTTCCTTGGTACTTTTTAAAAAACTTGTCTATATATTAAAAACAAGAATGCAACCATCTGATTCTAGCAGCAATTCTTAATATGTCAGCAGTCATCATACCTGGGAGTAACTTGGGTGATGTCAGAAGGGTGAAGGATTCTACAGGTAGTAAAGGTAAATGTGGAATTTGTTGAAGACAGACACTTGCCAGGATTTGAGGCTGCAATGTGGAAAATTTACATCCCATGAGGTTAAAAATAGAGACTGATTGTGATTAATGAAAACTGTTTAAGATTATGTTGTTATTGTTGTTAACTTTTAGCTTTTTTTTAAGACAAAATACAGTATTATCTCAAGGTCAGCTATTTCAGTTGAGAAAAAGACACTACCACTAGTTTATTTTAAAATCCATTTACCTTCTTGCTCGATGTTTTTTACTCATTTAAGATGAGCTGAAATTATGCTTTTCAAATGTTAGTAATACCAATAAGTACTAACAGTACAAGAAATACAGACATCCAACTCAAATCAAAAAACAAGGATCATTCTGCACAGGCACAAGCTTCTACCTAGCCTTTATGAAATGCTCTGAAGATGAAGAGAATTGGAAGAAACTGTACTGCTTGTATTAAGTTGTATTTGAACTAGCAGTTCAAATTACTGTAGTACAGAATACTGCAGAAAACTAACTTTTGGAGACATACTCCTAAACTAAAATAAAATCTAACAAAAAGTAGAGTCCCAATAAGAAATTTTAGTCTGAAATCCCACACTGCAATCAGAGAACTCAGCACATAAACAGGGATGAAGCCCACACATCAAGAGAAAGCAGGGATGTTTTTCCCATTCTTTGACATCAGCATTCCTTAGGGGTTTGTATTTTGACAAAAATAAGATCAGTGTTTGCAATACATAATTTTCCCATGAGGGGTTTGATACAAATTTAATGTTAGGATATCCATCCTCACCTTTGTAAGGCACTGTTTTCCGCAGAATCTAAGCTTTACACCTTTTACTAACAAAAGCAACATATTTTTGATAATTAATTGGAAGACACTGGTCTCTTTCAATTGTTTTGTAAGATAACTGCTTAGCATATAATTATTCAGATTTAACCTTATCCCAGGTAAATTTTCCAGCAGTGCTGAACCACCTGATTAAAAAACGGACAAGCATAACCTTCTACAGCCCCCAGCACTATATTCTGTAGCACACAGATAACAAACTTACTGCAGGCTTGAATAGGGAGGGTATAAATAATTTGTAAACAGCTAAAATGATCAAGACATCAACTACAGATTAAAACCTCAGAAATAAGCATACAAAAGGAGCAAAAGATCACTAGCTCTGCTTCTTACCAGTGAATGGTACTGCTACTGAAGTATTAGGTGACAGGAAAATCCCTGACACTGGTTCTGCCACTGCATACTTCTTTTCCTCTGGGAAGGATTGTTGCACTTCAAAAGTTATACCTCCTTCCCCTTCTTCATCATCTTCCTCCAAGTCAGAGATGCGGTGCACAGAATCATTGGTCAGAGGGGTAAAACCTTTTGTAACAACACCTGGTCTTGGGTCAAGTATGGTGCCTAGGTTGGGTCGAGCAAGCTGCTGCCAGTGAAACAGGGTCTGAGATCCTGGTGTGACAAAAGAGAACTGTCTCAGAGAGCCAGTACTTACTATTACATTGAGTTATTATTACATTGAGTTATAAGAATGCTTGATCACAATTTCAGCCAACTGGTGCTGCCACTGAAGCACACGGTGCACTTGGATAGCAATGCCAAGAACCAGAAGAAGCCTATCACTTAGCACCAATACAAAAAACCCAAATACAAAGCAATACTGATGAGCGAGTTGGCACATAGCCAACAATACTGCTTCTTCCCCTTATTAACTATCACATCTGTCTATACACACAATAATGAGTCAGTTGGCAAATCAATGTCAAATCTTTCCCTGATGATAGGAGAAGAAAGATCATCTGCTTACCTTCAATGGGCTTGACAATTTGCAGTTTTTCTGGCAAAAGGACACGGAGGTTACTGGAGCTGGCAGAGAGATCGGAGAATTCTGAGTTTGTACCCAAGGAAAAACAGCTTTCTGTTGGTGTACTACAGTCACTAGCCCCTTCTTTCTGCTCAGTCAGTAAATGCATTTTTCGCTCCCATTCTTCCTCAAAGAACTTCTTCTCACTCAGATAGTTCTGGTGACGGAGGGAGAGTCTGTGCAGAGCTGTGACTAAGTCATGGTCTCCAGGGGTTCCAGGCTGGCCAGGTTTATTTCTGCCCCTGTGAGAAACAAGAAAAAATAACAGATATGGAGACCACTAAATTAAATATTTCTCTTTTACATCGCAAAGGTCCAGTGTGGATTTAGTTTTAAGTGAATCAGTTTAGAAAGACAATAACAGACTGTTTCCTACTTCAAATTCCTCTCAGAGCTGCTCCTCTGGGTCATCCATGCATGGTTCTCCATCTGTAAGCCAGACTGAAAAGGCTTTGCTGTCATAACAACACTTGACCTATTAGATCCAGGGATTGGTAATGGAGCAGGAAAAGAAGAAGAGCGGCCACGAATAACATTAGCAACCCTGACAGTGTCAAATACTCGTTTCTGTTGACTCCTGCAGAAAAAAAGAAAAAAAACAAAGAAACAAACATAGGTTTCAGAAGAATTTCTAAAAGGATTATAAAGCTTTGTGCAATAAATTTACCAAAGACTACAGAGAACCAACTAGAAAGGTTTAAGCCCAAAAGAACAGAATTACATAAGACAGTCCTATTTTAATATCAAAAGTAATGCTTACTTTGACCTGGAAGAACAAAATAGCCTATAGATGACTATCTGAGAAAATGTAGGAGCTTATATTTAACTCTTGCTCGGGAATGTGGCCTTCAGGAATATATCTTCAGAGCTTTACATATTGTTATCATATTTAACCTATCATTTCATTTGCCAGATAATTTTTCTGTAAGTAGTCAAAGTGATAAAACTGCTGCACATCAGAGAATCTGCATCAAGAATCCTAGAAATCAAAGAATGAGATAACATTCTTCTAGCAAATTTCCATCTTCCTCGTGGAACCAAATAACAATAATAGGTTTCAAAGTTGAAAAGTCTACCAGCTAATGAAATATTTTTTTTTTAAGCTATATAGAAAACATACTGTAGAATGAAAATTCACACTTACAGATTTTCAGAAGTTCACCTTACCTAATACAAAGACATGGAAAAGTACTGAAATGTCACAAAGATATTTTAAAAACATACTTTTGCTTGGACAGGAGAGATTCATCAACTTGACTCAATTCCTTCCGCATTGTCCCTTCAATTTCTGCTGCAAGGGAATCCTAGAGAAAAAATGAGAGCCAAAAGAGTTGACAAATTAAATACAATAATTTTAGCAGAAAACATCTCTTAAAATACTTGAACATTTTCAGTTTCTTTCTTGTCAATATGTTCCACACAGGGTATAATGCACAGGTCTTCCAGTCTCCGAAGGTGGGAGAAGCAAGTTTTACACCATAATAACACCTACACAAAAACCTACTTTCTTGGTACTCTATATGTTGGTTTAAGTTAAGCTACACTTAGTAAGAGCGCTACTCACACGGTCAAAACACACACGAGGAATTATACATAACCAGAATGACCAACCAAAACCTTACAAATTCCCAGCATGGCCCAGAAATTTGTGAGTACGTTAATCAGAATATTCCTGATAATACTAAGAAGAAAATAAATACTTCTAACATTTTCTCCATTGGTTTAGTTATCTTCAGCAATTAGTCTGACACATTCCTGATCATATTTAAAGTTTAATTTCTCAAGACACAGAAATAAGGGCATTAAAGCACATCATAAGATACTTAAAAGGAAAAAAATACTGTTCAAACTCTCTCAAAAAAAGTTTTTCTTAAATATCGTCAAGTTATAAAATCTAACAATATACTAGCACAACTGAACTTTAACAACTGAGCATATCATTTCCTGTACTTAAAGGTCACATAAAAGGGAAAAGCCATCCTAATATCATCAAATAGCAAGTGAATGATTTATTTACTAAAAATGAAATTCTCAGAAGAGTACACCTTAAGGAATTGAAAAACCTCAGCTCCTTTGCCTATTTCAAAATGGTTCCCACTGCCATGCCTGTAAAAGCTGTTTACTCCAGGCCATCTGTGCCAGTAGGCATACACCATAGCAGCAGTATTTATTACCACAGGAAACATTCCACATGCCTGAGGGTGGCAGAGACAAGCAACGGAGCTGGCTCTGCTGCGCAGCAACTTCACTTCTTCTTGTGATTCATGCAACATCCCCAGACACTCTGCGTTCCGATCTTGCAACTCATGTAACTGAAAAAGAAAAGACGACATGATACCATTAAACTTCAACAGAAGCAAAACGAAAGGCACACTGAAACTAAGTAATTTGTATAGATGGGATGGATTCAGTACTATATTTCTACTACTACACAGCACATGCCAACATCTAAAATTGAAAGCAATAATAGACACAAGAAAGACATCGAGCTGGGGAGGAAGTTTTATAAGAGAAGGTAGCAACAGGACGAGAGGAAATGGCTTTAAACTGAAAAAGGGTAGATTTAGACAAGAAATCAAGAAGAAGCTCTCCACTGTTAGGGTGATAAAACACTGGAACAGGTCATCCAGTGAGGTTGTAGATGCCCCCTTCCTGGAAGCATTCCTGGAATCCAGGCTGGATGGGGCTTTGAGCAATCTAGTCTAGAGGGAGGTACTCCTGCCTATAGCAAGGGAGTTGGAATAATGATCTTAAAGGTGCTTTACAACTCAAACCATTCAGTAACTCTATGACTGTGCTCAGCATAATAGCACACCAACTTCAGTAGTGAGGGACAAAGTTCAAAATAAGACTCAAAGGAATACAAAATTTAAAACCAAAATACATAAAATACTGCAAATACCTTAACTACAATTGTAGAAGAAGGAAGAGAATTTCCTTAAGCTACAGTGAGCCACAGCACTGTTGATGTACAGTAATATTCACATTAAAGTACTCTTTTTCATAACAACTAGGTAAGTAAAATTTATCTACTTGGAACATCCTTTTTGCCTTTCAGACTGCAATGAACCATAAAAGTATAACTGTACAAACTTAACTAAAAGCAATTACTCTTTTCCCCCAATTATTTGAGTCCTAAAATGAAAAACAAATAAAGAACTAATTTTAAAATAAACAATTAAAAAGCAGAAAGTACTTGTTATTTTTTTTTATTTCTCTGGTATTCTGTTATGCACATAAATGCACACATGCACCTCACATACCTCTGCTGTCAGTTGTCTCTGAGCATCTTTGGAAGCTTGTAAGTGAAGTTTCAGCTCTTCCTTCTCAATCACATGCTGAAAGCACAAAAAGGTGTCTATTATTTTCTTATCCGATTCCCCTGAGAGTTGATCCTCTACCATACTTTCCTGAAACAGTCACAGTGACATGACCCCCAGCCTGCAAGTCTATTTTCACCCACTGCAAGCACACACATGTGCTTGTGTGTGCATGCACATGTGCACACACACTTCATCAGTGCTCCCTTACTTCTTTGAGTTTATGCTGAAGATCGACAATCTGAGACAAAAGCGATGAAATCTCTTCCTGGTAGTGTACCAACTCTTCACTCTTCTCTGACAACTCCTCTGTCATTCTGGAAATTTGAGCATTTGTTTGTCCTACAAAATATAAAAGCAACTCAAAGAAGGGCTGTAAGTAACACAAAGGAAGAGAACATGTTAACTACAAATGTAGGTATAATATGCTGAGAGTTGAGTATGCAGAAACTAATATACATGCAAAGATAGGATTAATGATCATAACATAACCAAGACAAGATGTCACAAATTACTTCAAATGACAGAGGGGTTTGTAATCAAGACCAGGTTTATTGGAATATGCCAAAGAAAGCAGGCTTTGAGTCGATCTTGTTATTAACAACCACTCTCTGAAAGCAAAGAGATTTTTTCATATTTTCCTCAACACAGCACATACATCTTAATGTGCCTTTTAATTCTAATCACTATCTGTTCCCCAAAGACCCACTGCACATAATTTCTAGTGGTTATTCTTTTTTCTTTGAACATTTCCTGAAGAAAAATGACAAAGCACCACAAAAGGCAGAAGTATTTTATACAGAGAGTTTTTTTTCTATGCTTTCAGTTCAAGTGCACAGTCATAATAATTTCTATCTTGCATGAAAGGTCACACTACAGATTTAGAAGCATAGCCTTAGAACAAAAAATTATATTTTCTATTTCTTAAAAAAAAAAGAAGAAATAGTTCATCAATCTTAATGGAATTCAAGTTGGAAAAAATGTCTCTAGTAGTGCTAAATACTTTCTTTTAAAGCAATGTAAATTAGCAAAATGCATCTTTAATTGATAGTGATTATTGTATCTCACAGGTTTGTCACAGGATAAAATCCTGCCAAAGCAAACATAGAGAACAGTTCCAGACACATCAAAATACTTGCCAGTTTAAATTCATCTATTTTCCAGTGTCTGTAGTCTTCAGTTTAGGAGGGCTATAAACATGAGGTTTGTGCTTAAGTTGAATACCACATTTAAGCGTTATGAAATACAGAACAAAAAATGTTTGCACTTGGTATTAGAGTAAAATTCAAATAACTGGCAGAAATTACTGAAGCTCATTTTTTAATTCAGGGATGAGTAAGAGAAGGTTTAGGCAGGTGTTCAAGTAGTGTTTTGATACTGCAAGATACAACTTGGGTACTCACGGAGCTCTCTGACACAGTCATTAACCAACTGTTGCTCCTTCTCCTCATATGTAACGGTTTCTGTTTTCAGATGGCAGGCCTTCAAAAAAAAAATTATTTATTTTCTCATTTCAGTTTATGCATGCATATGTTAATGCTACAAATTTTATTTTTGACAGTGTCGCAAGCAAAGCTCTGCCCTCTCTCTGTATTCATAAGGATTTGTTTATTTATTTAATCCTTAATATCAAACTAAGATGAAATACCAACACAAAGGAATTTCCAAAATGCTGCTAATTGCAGTCAGATTTACACCAGAACAGGTCACAAACACTCAAAGGTCTGATATGTCCACATTCTTTCACTGGGTTCTTGCACAGATTCACATGTTCCTTCATATAACATAAGGAGGAGTAGAAGTCTTTGAACACAATAGTAGTGAAGGAAACAGAAGGATGCAGAGAGTGGAGGAAATGTGGTTGGACATGACGTATATACAGTGAAACAAAACACCGTTATGTTTCAAGAGAAGTCCAGATGCTAGATCTTTAAGCTGTTCTTGATTTATCTCACACCCAGTGTCCGTCATACATAGTATAACTCAGGTATACCTTTGATCGGAGAGCAAGGTTCTCTTCTTCCAACTCCCTGAGTTTATCTTGCAAGATATCCAGCTGCAGGAGACCTTGTGAAACACTGAAAGACTCATTGAAACGATGCGGTGTGGAACAACTAGAGTCTGTTTCACTTTCCTCAGAAGCAATTGAAACAATACGAAGCAGGTCATCCTTCTTCGACAGTTCATGTTGCAGTTGGTTAACCTAACAGAAAACAACAGCAGTTCACAAGCTGGTGTTTTTAAGCTAAACACTATGACAGCATATTATTTACGCAGCTTCTGCATTCTTGGCATATCACTGCTCTACTCTAAAATGAGACTAAGAACTGCTCACAGGTCATGATCAATTTATTCATATTTGCACAGAAGGCCCAGGCCCTGTTTATCTTACAAGAAGTTCACAAAATCATAGTTGTAGCACTGTAAAGGAGACTGAAAATTTAAGGTAACACAGGAATGGACAACACAGCTTAGTTTTTGGTTTATTTATTCATTCATTCATTTATTTATTATTTTTTAGGACAATTCACTTCAAAATAATTTTCCAGCTGCCTTGTTGTATCTTACATTTTAAGAAGCGAATATCTATGTGATTGTGACCATTTTTTCTGCACTGCAACTTCCTGGAGAAAAGAACCAGTAAATATCTAAGTATGTGCACAGAATGATCCCCTCCAGTCTATATAGTAAATGAACTGTAGGACAAAGGAAATAAAATAGAGAGATGAGACAGATATCAAGTTAAGGTAAATTCTAATTTGCATATTGATTTTATGTGAATAAATAAGCCTATGCTGGCCTACAGCTGACTGTAAGTATGAATTTATTAACAGCACACTGTTTAATACAAGCAGTTGAAACTATTTCACTATCATTCAGCCTACATGTATTGTCCCCAAAGATAAAAGAAAAATAAACAAAAAGCAGGATACTTTATCAGTTGTCAACTATTTAATTCCTTTTCTTTAAAAGTAAGAATAACCAAGATTAAATAAATAATAAGTGCTTAAAGGAAAAGACGGAATGAAGATACAGAACAGAATTCTCTTCTCATGTTGTTGTTTTTATTTTATATTTAAGTGGAAGAACTCCATTAAGTCAACTCATTTTCTGACTGTTCTTTCATTTAGGAAGTTGCTACATAAAAGGTCACAACAGCTGTCAACAGCATAGTTTATTTTTACTTATACTACTATATTCTTAGTTCAATAACAAGACGTCAGACCTACTGTCAAAACAAACACTTTAAAAATGTAATTTTACTCCATGTTTATCATAATAATGCCTAATGCTCTCACTATTTCTCATTAACTACCATGTGCAGACTTCATAGTCAATCCTTAGCCCAAGAAAGTTGACTGAACTATGACAATTAGGAGAATGATAGTTTGAAAGCAGCAATCATGTTCGCAATGGAATAATATATTTCTACTAATCCCATTTCTACCATGACACCATCATAAAAAGAAAAAAAAATAATCAAAAATAATCATAAAAAAAATAAATTCACTCACTTGATCTAGAGTTTGTCCTAACTGCTCTTCCAGAGCTTCATTCTGTTCTGTCAGTAGATGGTTTCGCTTAAGCAGGGCTTGTCCAATTCGTGCTGCCAGTTCGAGGTCCCGATCTTTCTGCACATAAAAAGGGAATGACTGTCTACTTTTGATCAGAGAAAGCATAAATTCATGGTAATTTTAGATTTGCCTAGTTACTGTTTAATGCACCACCACTCTGAGATCTCCACTCACTATCAAATGCATTGGTTCTGTAACACTGCCAAAAAGAAAGATTAATAATTCATCATTTTGATCCAGAACACATCCCTAACTGCGTTTCTCTTGTAGTCATTTTCAATAACAGGGGGACAGCACATAATCTAGGTATAGTTTTGGTGAAGTTATATGGACCCTGTTACAACATTCTAGGAATTCACATATACTTAGTTCTATAGTCTTTCAAGTAGTAACTTTCCCAGAACAGACTGCTTAAATGGAATAGAGATGAGAGGGTAAAAGCCAAGCAGGAAAGCAGAAGAAAGCTGCTTCTTTCTTGTTACTTGCCTGCTCCTGTGAGGCATCCATAGTTTAGCTAATTTCTGTTTCTGAGATGATGCAACTGACTAGGCAGCTTCTCATGACCCGTATGTCTGATCAGCAGCTCCTGAAGACAACTGAACCAAAATTCCTAGTAGCTAGAATAATTTCCTCAAATATATGTTCTCAAATATATTAACACAGCATTACAGAGATGAACATACCTCAGCTAGCAGATGTTTGACCATATCAGCATCACTGTAGGTTTTCTGCTCCACATTACCTGCATCTAAAACTGAAAAGTCAAAAAACACACTTAATGAAGTACCTTAATTTAAAAGAGGTTTTTAGACTGACGGGAAGTCAGAAAACTAAAACATAGCAGAAATACAGCATCAGTTGAGGAAACTAGCATAGACTTATGAAAATGCATTTTAACTTCAGAAATACGAAACAATAATAATTTGAGAGACTGATGCAATGAGGTACTGAGCATTTAGATCTGTCAGCAATACTGGCTAGAAGTTGAGATGCTAGCACATCCTGTAAAATTAGAAAATGTTGAAGAAACTTCAGATCAGTTTTTTCAATACAGCTAAGCTATGAAATCATCCACCAGGCTGGGAAGAAAGGGAGAGTAACGCATATCCAAGTATAGCTGAAAACAAGACTTCACTGAGAGCAAGGAGGACTTCAAAAACAGGACTAAAGGGCATGAACTTGAGACAATTCTGAACAAAACTCAGTGCTAAAACAAAGCCCTATCCTGTTCCAGTTCTTGTCCTGAGAAACAAAAGATGCCAGTAAAAACTTACCTTGTGCAAATTTGCAAGATCCAGACAAGGAGGAAGGAGGAAGTTCAATAAGAGCTATAGTAACAGAAAATGAAAGACAGAAGAAAGAAGAAGAGGAAAAAGAATTAAAATTTAAAGCAATAGTTTACTGGGTCTGGCTGGGGTGGAGTTAATTTTCCCCACAGCAGCCCATATACTGCTGCTCTTTGCACTTCTAGGTAGAACAGCACTGGGGTAGACAAGAGGTGGGGAGGGGACGCCACCAGGGCAGCTGTTTTGAACTATCCAATGGGATATTCCATACTCTACGATGTTATGCTCAGCACTAAAAGCTGAGGAAAGGGAAGGAGAAGGGGGACTCTTGAAAGTGTTTTCCTGAGCAATCACTAGACATACTGAAACGTTGCTTCCCAAGACATGGCTGAACATTGTTTGCTGACAGGAAGCAGAGAATTTACCCTTTGCTTCTGTGTGGCTTTGTCTGTTGGGTTTGGGGTGATTTTTCTCCCTTTAATTAAACTGTACTTATCTCACCCCAAGTGGGTTTAGCAAGCAACCACCACAAAAAAAGTAAAAGGATGTGTAAAGCATATCAAAACTTTTGTGGAACTTCTAAGGAACCACTTACACATTATTCTCTTTGGGATTAGAATTAGATATCTTACAGGTGAAGAATGTTCATGCCTCTTAAACAGAAATTTGCTATTTTTACTTAATGGAAACACGATCGAGAAAGCAAAAAATGAAGCAATATAAAATGAGTAAATATGGAAGTATCTGCTTCTGCTGAAGGTGTAAATTATCCTGTTTTGAAATTAATACCATCACCAATGCACTGTGAAATTAGGTTATCATGGGATTTGGTCTAAATCTATTTCTGATAATTTTATGCCTTGTTGAAATCTGATTCATACTCCAAGTATGTGGTGCTATTGGTTCTGAGTGTTTTTGTCTTTGTTCTTATTAAAAGCTGCTGATATAGTTATGAGACAGTGGAGCAACACTGAAGTGCACAGTAACTTCATTAATGTATGTTATGTAACCTACGTATATTCTATTTTCTTTACATAGGTAATGTCCACAAATAGCCTCACATAAACATAATACTTAAGCTGTGCTTCAGCAAAAAATAAGTTGCATATTGAAGCATATTGAAGAAACTTACATAATCTTGAAAGACAGGAGAACAGAAAGAGTAACATAGAAGAATAAGATTTACTGAACTGTTTCTGTAATAGTTTAACAGGGAAGGAAACGAAACTAACAAGTCAAATACTTTTTATCAAGTGGATTAGTAAGCATGAAAAATCAACACATGCCATCCAAATATTAACAAGCTTTGAACTTAAAGCAGTGATATTTACTAATTCTATTTTAAGGTGCTGTGAAAATAGAAAACCAGCTTCACAAACCATAAAGTACTTACCTGTGGCAAGACATGCATTTTGGCGGACAGTTTTACTATGCCACTTCCACACTATTTGCCAAGAAGGAACTTATCTTGCTTATTAATGTTTTGAAAATTCAACTGCACACAGAAATAACTATCAGCCCTTTCAGGCAGAATATTACAACCAGCTCTCCTGTAGTTAAGTGTTCCCACCAGATGACCCACTTCTACGCATTGCTAAATCAACTTAATAAGTTCTATGCTAACTACATACAGGGTTACTAGACACATAGGTTCCTAAAAACAAAGACATCTATCTCCTCTGGTAAATGAAATCTCAGAACTAACACCTTTGAAACTAAGTTCCATACAACCTTAGTTAATTTCCTTTGGTACAGGATCAAAATTATAAACACATTTGTTTTACCACTCTCTTATGAGCATATATACCTGCTCACTCACCTTGCCATGTGAAGGCTGCAAACAACTCTTCGCTTTGGTTAATATTCTTGTTACGTAGTGTCATGTCCCTTTGTTCACATGTAGTTCTAAGGACAGACATTTTATAATTCTAGGTTTCTTATGCTACCACAGTTGAAGCAGAAAAGATTCTTCTGTCCCAAAGAAAGCATTCTTCCACTTCACTGGAAACCAGGTGAGTGTCAGTAGAAACTCACCCAGTCACTGGATCAATCTAATAGGCGGCAGTGACCATAAAAATAGGAGGAGTTCAAGTGAAGCAAGTAGTGTGCTACTGTTTTTTTCCTTAGATACTGACTACAAATAGAACAAAATCAAAATTTCACCATTCTTTTTAAGAAAAAGTTGTTATAATGTTTCCATACATCAACAGAGAGAGAGATACCCATAAAAATCCCTAGTTATGCTTCATCACACACATAGTCACACTTATTGCCACTTATTCTCAATTTCAGTCAATAGTAAGAAAGAGGCAAACTTCAGCTAACAAGCGATTTGGATGTGATTGTAACTAGATCCTGATCTGCATTGCTGTCTGGGACCATCCCGGTATCTTCCTGTAAGTTATTAGGCTCAAAAAGGCTCATGTTTTGACTGCTCTTCAGACAATTCCTCAGAGAAACAAACCATACGTGCCTTGAGTTTATATGACTTGGTAATTACAACAGTGTACTTAAATCATCATGATAGAATGGCGTGGCTCCAGTCCCAACCCCCAGCCATGTCCCCATGGGATGCCACCAATTAGATCAGGCTGTCCTCAGCCCAAACTGGCCTTGAACACCTTGAGGGATGGAGCCTCCACAGATTCTCTTGGCAGCCTGTTCCAGCACTTCACCACTCCCTAGGTTTTATGAGGAAATTCTTTACTTAACCTAAAACTGCCCTCTTTTTGTTTAAAACCCCTTATGTTTTAATTTTAAACTCTTTTGTTTAAAATTCTCCCTTATCCTATCACTACTTGCCCAAGTAAATGATAGAATTAATTTGGTATGTTATATCTAACTGCAATGTTTTAAAATAATGTGATGCATTTCACATCCAGGTTGGGTAACCAAACTTGAATCTTGAATACAGAAGTGTCTGCAAGATCCTAAAATGCAAAATTCTAGGATAGCCTCATTCAAAAGATTCAGTTTTAGAGTTTTGCAGTCATAGTTACTGAACACTTTTGAGAATGCCAGGAAAATTACAGTGGCTGTTCTACAGAACTCTCAGAAGTAGCTCACTATTTTCACAGAACACATTTCTATAGCTAAAAAGAACATTATAGTAGTTGAAGGAGGAAGACACCAGTTTCTGTAGTATCTTGACAGCCAAATAATACATGACTTAAAACCTATGCCTCTCACCAATTGGAAATGCAGGCTCACATTCACTGAAGAACCTTACATTGGAGCTCTGTGCTTTGTCCCTCTGAAAATGCAGGCACTGACCAGAGACACATTTGATGTCAAACAGCCACCAGCACTGACAGACTTTGATCCCACCTCTTTAAAAATAAAACTTTGAGGATAGTACACACCCCACTGTCTACCTACAATCACTTCAACTGAACTATAAAGCGTTCATTCAACTCAAAATTCATTTGTGTTTGCAACACTATTATCAGAAACAAGCTGAGCAATAATCATTAAGTGGCTTTCAAAACACTCTCCACAGTTAAACAAAATTCCAAGCATGAAAGTTCAACTGATAACAAGATTGCTTTAAATTATGGAATACTGTATTTGTAAAAGGCAATATGTTACTTCTATTTAATCATTTGCTACCTGCCCTGGGTGGAGGCTGAAAGCACAGACAACAAAAAATCCCTGTTCAGAGGTGGCATGTATGTGGAAGCAGAAATCATTACAGAGAAATATCAAGTTCATTCTCCCAGGTGACTCCTTCTAACATATGGAAGAAACAGAACTTAGCCATTTATAGAAACATAGAATCTTTAGAGTAGGAAGGGATCATTAACGGTCATCCAGTCCAAATGCACAAGGACATGCACAGCTAGATCAGGTTCCCCAGGGCCTGATCCAGCCTACCCTGGCAAGTCTCCCAGGATGGGGCATCAACCACACCTCTGGGCAACCTGTTCCAGTGCTTCACCACCCTCGCTGTAAAACACCTTCCTTATATTCAGTTTAAATCTACCCTCTTTGAGCTTGAAGCCATTTCCCCTTGTTCAAAGAGGGTAGATTTACCTAAAAGCACTTACAGTGTTTTCCTCTTTTTACATGAAAAACACTTGAAAGTGACAAGTAAGTGTTTAGGTTTGTTGTTTTTTTTCCAGCAACCTTTCTATAACATTTGATTTTTAACATATTAATAGTTTCTCCACACAATCTGACACTATCCATTTTCTTCTTTAAGATCTGCTAGCTTTAAGGACTGCTGTAATCACAACTGACCGGTAGCAAAAAATTAGCCATTTTCAGAACTAGAAGGCAGTGATTAACATTGATCTAGTACTCACCTACCTGGCTTTCACACATTTATATCCCCAGAAGAAACAACTAACAGCATCTTAAAAGTATCACTGACACCATAGATCAGGGCAAACACCATCAAAAGAATCACAGCATCATTAATGTTCCTGCTGCATACGCTGTACTTCTCATATTTTATATAATCTAGCACAATTTTAGATTTCTCCCCCCATCATGTTTCTGATCTTATTTCTAAACGAAGCCTAATGATCAAGCAGCCATGTGACATGCTAGTTCAGCTCTAAGAACGGCAGAGTCATACTAAAAACACTTCCTCTGAACTCAACTTTTCATTCCACTCCTGCTAAAACGTCCGAATTTGAACACCACACTTCTAACATTAATCAGTTAATATTTACAACTTTCTCTTCAATAAATGGAAATAAATAAATAAAAATCCTTAGGCCCAGATATACTCACTCACGTAACGGAATGTCTCCTCATCATGAACTGGAGAAGAGATTTCAGGAAGATGAACATGGCGGGTAGGAGACCGAATCCAATCTTGATTTTCAAAAAGATAAAGGGAGTCCACTCTTAACTTGTAATCTGGCAACTGTTCTTCTAGCATGCTCACCAACTCTACTTCAGGAAGGTCCTCAGTGGAGCAGTCATCTAAAAATGATTAAATGCCATGTATTTAATATATGCAATAGTAGTATTGATTTGAACTACTATAAAATATTTTTATAAATCTTCATTAGATTTGAAAAGAATTGTTCTGTACTGAACAAATGACCAGAATACTTATTGATTGAATGCTTAATTGATACTACAGTATTTGCAAGTTCCTCATTCCCAAGTTACTGCAAAACTTCCTGCAAAGCTGTTTTATCTATGGCTCCCTCAGATTTCTTCAGTGCAGTATGTGGAATGAGTTTCAGTTTCTATTCTTTCCTGCTTACTGAACTAGAACAGAGACCTACATGTTACCAATTAATTTTGTAGGGTTTCATTGGCTTTAACATAATTACAGTTCTCTTTCCCAAAGGAAATTCACATTTTTCGTTTTCTTCCGTTTATGCTTTTGTTTGTCAATTAATAGAGGTTTTAATAAAGTGACTACAAATAGTCATCGAATACTGCCTTAAGATCAGGCAACCTGAGTATACAACTCTATTATCATCCATCTGGAATCACAGTTTAAGTAAACATAGTACTTAAAAGTCTGAACGGCAAATTTAGCTCTTCCTGCTTTTTCTCCTCCTCAATATTATTGGAGAAAAGACAAGAAAAACAAACAAACAAACAAAAAAAAACCATTAACTCTTAGTTGCTAAAATACTGCATATCAAAGGTATATAATTATTCTTTTTTGAACATGTCCACTTAAGATGAAGTCCATCTTCAATGACTTCCAGTAGAAGAAATGCCAATAACGATCATCAATACTGAATCAAAACCAACATCTCAGAATGGAAACTGATTTTACAAGCTAATTAAAAAGGACTTAACATTTTCGTTCATTTGCAACATCAGGAAGAAATACAAAGAATGTGAAATGCAAGGCTGTTTTCAGGTTGGTCATCTATAAAACATTAGATACATTCAACATTTGTACCAGAATTATTTCCCCAACTCACCAGAGATGCTCTCCAAGATCCTGCTATCAAAATTCATGAGTCTTTCTTCACAGTTCACTTCTTTGGAAACTGCATTTTGTAGTCAGACGGTGCATCGTCCCTTTATTGCTTTGGTAGAAAGATGGTTTTGGTTTAGAGACAGAATAATTGACAGCCATCAAGCTACCCAGATAAATCTGGCATCAGTTCACTTCTGTAGACTGATTCTTATTCCAGATCTCTTGGGACATGCTCATTTCATCTGAGGAAATGCTCATCAGCAAAAATATCTATAGGATATTGCATAAAAGCTGCATGAGATTCTCAACTCAGCCATAACCTAGAAATAAAACAAAGAGAGTGCCAGAATTTAATAGATATCACCCTTTCAAATGAGACAGCTCAATTAATATGACCTCAATTTTTTCAGTCTATTTTCTCTCTGTATCAACGCAAATATATATATATATATATATATTAATGCTTAGCTTACACAATGCATCATTATATATTAAAAAACATGTCTTCTCCCCACACTGATAAGATTCGGCTCTGAGCTTTCTATCTCAGCTCTTCTCATGTGACACATGCTCCAGTTCTTTAACCTCTGCAGGACTCACAATTACCATGTCTCTCATACAAAGAGATCCAGAATTGAACTCACAACTGCATGTGTTGCACTGTGTCTGAATAGAGGGGAAGGATCAAATCCCTCAACCAGCTTGTGATTATCCTAACACAGCCCAAGATGGCTGCTGACCTTCCTTCTTACAAGGGAACATTGCTGGCTAATGTTCTACTTACTGTTTACCAGGACTCACAGGTCCTTCCCTACAAAGCAGCTTTCCAGGCTGCCAGCTCCCAGCACATCTGCTACATGCCTTATTCATTCTGAGGTACAGGACTTGGCATTTGTCTTTACTGAACAAGAGGCAATGGACAAAAATTGAAATGCAGGAGACCCTGCCTGAACACTGGAAGTGTTTTTTGTTGTTGTTTTTCTTGTTTGTTTAATTGTGAGGGTAACTGAGAACTGGAAAAGTCTGTCCAGACAGACTGTGGAGTTTCCTTCCTTGGAGATATTCAAGAGTCATCTGAAAATGGTCCTGAGCAAGCAGCACCACATGGCTCTGCCTTGAGCAGGTTGGCCTCTAGAGTTCCCTTCCAATCTCAACCATTCTATCACTTACGGTAACAAAGCATGTTCATAAAAAGTGCTTCAGGTCTTCAGACCATTTAAGCTGTATTTCTCAGTTTAGCAAGTGCTTAAAAAGTAAAAAGCTCAGAGCAGTTCTTAAACTGTTATGTAACCATGCTTGGTAAAAGAAACAACCTCCTCACAAGGCAAGGTGGTTTTGTTCTCCGTTTTCCACCAGACGTGCCAAGGTTACATTCCTTTCCCTGCAAGTCCTTCTTAGGGACTTCAATACACTATTATATGTTAATTAGGAGGAAGAAAAAAAAATAAAAAGACCCAAATGTTTAATAAATAGTTCATATTAGCAAATAATATTGATAGGCAGACACTTGCAAGTGACCATACTAAAACTATGTAAAAATAAAATATATATATATTGTTTCTTCTGGTTATTCAAGCTTTAATACTGATACGGTTAGATTGCTGTATGAACAATGGTTATGATACCTACTTGAAACCATATTAAAAAGCTGCCAATTAAACAAATACAAATCACATAAAGGAGAAATGATCACAGGCAGTTACAAGACAATGCAGTGTTACAGCAGTTGTGACTACAGTTAAGCGCCTGAGGCCAGTAACAAATCAGTTTACAATGGTAAGTTTGCCTCACAAATGGGATGTGCCAGCATCCATATGCAGGGCTTACCCCTGCATCACATGTTGCCTTATTAATGTTAACAGCGCAGTTACACAAGGTACTAAAAGCAGTACGAACAGCTGGAAGGTGTCCCAGAAAATAATCACAACAGGACATGTCAAATCAATCCTACTTCTAGAGCAGAACTCTTAAGCCACAATTCTCCAATAACTAACTTAATCTTACACTTCTTTTACATGAACATCTCATGGAACCATTAGACACCCATAACAGTAAAGGTCAGAGGCATGTGTGTCTGATAAAGTAGAGACACTGGGCTGTGCCACCTACATGTACTAACTATGTCACCTGAGCATCAAAGAAGCAAACTTTTGATAATTAGAGTGACGAGTTTATATTACTGTTTTTTATCAATGACTTAGCTTCTAAACTTTTAAGGAATTCCTGTCTGGACCAAAAAAATCAGATTACCTGTTTAGTAAATAACAAGTAGTCTTCACAAAACAGCCCTGATCAATATTCCAGATTAATATAGAAATTTGTAACCAACAACTGATTTTTCTTGTCATAATTAATAAACAAACAAACAAACAAATAAATAATATACTCCTGACAAAACTCATATTCTTTCCCAATTTTAAAAATATTAGAAGGTGGAATCCTTCCTTAATCTGTTACTTTTGCAGCTACTACTCTCAACATTTCCTACAGTCCTACTCCCATGTTTACTTATATGCGCATTTATAACTCGTCTGCCTTGAGTTTCAAAGGTTTCTTAAACATCCCAGGAGGAACTGGATCAAGTATAATAATATATCTCCAGAAAAAAAACCAAACATTTTCTAAAAAGTATATCCACTTTATAACTGCATGATAGTGGATGATATTTATTTAAGTCATTGTTTTATTTGTACTTGGTTAATCAGAAAACAAAAACTTCCTCTATACTTTTTCACTACCAAGTTTTTGATTTAAAAAAGGAACCAAAGAAATTGAAAGAAAGAAATAACCAAAGACAGCTATGCTAAGTAATGTATAGTTATTTTCCATAACTGTAGAAATTTGTTATTATGCAAGAAGTGCGCAGCTGGGATGATTTTATAAATACATGAGCCACTATAGAGCAAGAGAAAAATATCAGAATCCAGCTCTTTCTTTATGACTCTGATTGAAAAATGAATGTCATTTCCTCTCAAGACTGAAGCTAATCTCTCTTCAATGTAGTCCAAAGCAGAAACAGCATTTCTTGCAGGTCGATACAGTTCAGACAATCATGGGGAAAAAAGTAAATGAATTTTTGTTGAAGTTCCTAGAGCACTATGCCAGTAACAAACTTCTGACTTCAGAGAGCAACTTCATTTGCAACTCCCTTGAAAAGCAAGCACCATAGAAGTCAATATCACCACTTCCAGAGTTTCCCATAGCTTTATTCCAGCATGTCATGGGGTAACTTCACTGGAAATTTGACCAGTCAACATGCTGTGCAGTAAAACCCTGACAGTTCCCTGACCCTTTTAGTCTGCAGTACTGCAACTGTAAAACTATTCCTGAAGCACAGCTTCCACCTGCAAGTTCCATCTATAATTACATCCACATGGACAACACCCACAGCATTTATAACATGGTTTTAACATACATAGCTCTACTATGAGAAGATGGCTAGAAATACAAATTAACTACTTGAGTTGTACAAAGAGATATGCTTGAAGCAGAAGCCAGAGACTTTCTCAGGTATTCTTCTACTCTGAATAAAAAATAAAAATAAAATCACACACAAGTTGGAAAAAGTGGACAGTGAATACGAAAAAGTGTCAAATAATTTAGGTCTGGCATTTATAGTGAAAAGGATTAAAACATTAAACATTACATATTGAATTTAAACGACGTCTGTCAGAAATTCAGAAACCAAATCAGAAACCAAGTACAGCATTGACTAAAAACAAAACAAAGATGAAAATAATTTGAAAATCCTTTTTGTGTATAGAAACTAAAATGAAAGGCAGAACACTAAACAAGGTTATTAATTTAAGCTGACAATTGTATCAAAAAGGAAAAAAAAAAGTAAGAAAGTTGTTAATTTGAGGAAATAACAAAGTCATTTATAACTTGACTGCAGCTTCGTCATCTATTCAGCAGGTAAGGCTACTTTGAAAAGCAGAACTGGAGTTTATCTTCTCTTAGATATTTTGGAAAAGAACAGAACAAAACACCAAGTGACTGAAAAAGCAGAAACTTATATTAACCTACTTAAAACAACCTGTGCAGTTCTTCCTACTTTGTCTCAAGGCTCAAAGGAAATAGTACTGTCAGAGAGGAGGAAGAAAACACTTGTTGTTGTCTGAATTAAACCTAGATGTTGTTCTCTTCACAAATACAATTTAATTCTTGTTCATGTTTGAAAATGAACTATCTAAGAAGCAGACGTTCTTTCAGTGTGCAAAAACAGCTCTGCTGTCATCTTTCATGTTCTGCCTCACAATTACATGACAAAACTTGAAGCACTGCAATACCTTGCTGATACCACCTGCCCTTCTGGGCCATTTATCCTTAGAACTACTTTGACAGATCTCAAGTAACCTCTGGCTTCAGTATTACACTGCAGTGTCAAACCACACACCCTAAGTTTGTTCTTGCTGCAATTTTCTTCGATTAAATATTTTAAATTTTGAATGCTAAGTGCTTCTCTGTATATTTTATGATCAACACATTGCCACTCAACTCACTATAACAGAGGATTAATTTAGTTGGCATATAAGAATTTTGCTAGAGAATTAAAGGTAGCTCTAAAAGCCATGCCATATTCCCCTTATAAAAAGGAACAAAGGTTTCAGTTTCCAGTTGGACCATTTGTTAACAGTAAAGACATTCAGAGACATTTGTTATGAATTAAAAGACAGCTCCTGATCTTTCTTACTCCGCTGTGCAAGACAGCCCAACTTCTTCCCTTCTCTGTTCCCTCTTTCACAGCCTTTATTAACCACTGACCAGTAAAAAAATCTGAAGGACTCGTGTCATAAACTATCAAGAGCAGACTGAACACAACCACAGTACAAAAAACTACTGATTCAGTACTTTAATTACTTCACTTCTTCACGATAGTTAAAAGAACTTAAAAGAAAATACCATTTCCACTGTTAGTTTACTATACTGTTTTTACACAAGTGTACTTGTCAACAGTTTTATCCTCATACCCTTCATATGCCCATTTCCCATTGATGTTGAAGTCTCTTAGAAATAATTCAAGTGAATATGAGAAAACCAAGTAGAATTCAAATATTGTAGAATGGTTTACATGCAGAAGTGATGCCCTCTAAAGAGAAGTTGCAACATCAGACAACATTATATATACAAACATGAGATACACATGTATGTGTATGTATTTGCATGCTCTCCAAACTAAACTCTCTAACACATTGTGTGTTTCAGAATTCAACTATCACATAGCTTGAAACAACAAGCTAAAACACAGACGCCTATCGCATGCTTAAGCAAAACTTATCTTGTGTGAGTTAGAACTAAACCTAGACCTTTAGTGCATGCCCCACAGATTCCAGTTTGCATAGAGATTTACTAGATCAACTGTGCATTGAAAATAGACAAGATGAAAAACAAATGCAGTGCTGGAGCCTATTCATACCAAGAAGTATGCCAAGTGCGGATACTATTGCTTAGGACTCAAGCAACGGTGTGATTGTTAACCAACATTATAACAAGATCTGACAAAGCTCCCAAGGAGAACTATATAAAACAAAAGCATAATAACTGAAAAATAGGAATGGTTGGAAGACCAAATTAAAAGCATTTAAAAATTGATGAATATTTCTCTTAATCAGTGTTGTCATTGTGGCAGGAGGATTAGAACTTGATCCCTTCCAACCCAAGTCATTCTGTTGACTCTGTGAATGTGCATATATAAATAAAATGGAAGCCACATATTCCATCAAAGCACTGATATTTCAACATCATTCCATCTTAGTGTAAAGGAGACAAAAATAATTTCTTTTGTGAATCTGGTGAGAGATTAAAGTAATTTTTTCTTCAGCAAGTCAAAAAATCTCAACCAAGATTAACTGCAAAATCAAGATTGAGGGAAGTCTTAGAAAAGTTGAAACAGCCATGAAATCTTACACAAACAAGTTAATCTGCTCTTTGTAGCTGCCACTCCGAACAAGATGAATGCAAAAAGGCAGTTGTGCCATCTTATTTCAGAACATAATTCTGAAGACTTTCTACCACTAGAGAACACTGTTACTTCAAATCACAATGATCTGAAAGCAGAGATGAGCTGCTCTTACAACAGGAAAGACTAGATAAACAATATAGGTGTTTGTTTCTTCCTGCATAAAAACTTAAAAATACTTTCAAAATATTGGCATCTGTT
Organism: Odontophorus gujanensis; assembly: GCA_013399175.1. Taxonomy (NCBI): domain Eukaryota; kingdom Metazoa; phylum Chordata; class Aves; order Galliformes; family Odontophoridae; genus Odontophorus; species Odontophorus gujanensis. The sequence goes on from VXAB01012447.1 coordinate 405,583, forward strand.
TTGACAACATCCAAACTCAAACAGAAACATCCTGTTATTTTCTGTTTTCCATTTGTTGTCAACAATTGCCTCTTCACCAGCCCCTGGAAAGACTAAATGAGATTTGCTGCTCTGTGTAGTTATAGGATGCAAGATGACAGGCCACAAGTAATACAAGAAAGATTTCAACAACAAAGAAGAAAGCAATTCTAAAGCAATGCTACCTTTCCAAAAAGAAGCCAAATGAATAAGTCAGTTATTCAGAATACCAAATCTTACTGTCACACTAATACGTTAAAACAAAATGACTGTATTAAGTCATTAAACACACTGCTTTTTATTACTACAACTGGAATGCTGTCAAGTCCGCTAATAACAAGAAAAATATTTTGCATTTCAAGGTTAATGAAACAGTTCTATTCTTACAGCGAACATGACCACACTGAATTGCTGCCAAAGCATTCCTGGGACTCCTGCTCAGAAGCAGAAGCCGAATCTTCCAGCAGTATATAGTAAGAGCTGGAAGACAAAGGAACATACACACCAAAAAACAAGTATCCGTGAACGCGAACTTTATCAATTGCAATTACCACTTGCTGTGTGTCTCACACCTATTTTAGCTCCAGCCATTACTATCCCCACAGAGGCTCAAATAATGACTGTTTTTCCTCTCACATAAGAAGAAGAATCATTTCAAAGAATAAACAAACACAATTCTAATAACAGATACTCAGATACTACTAAATAAACATATGCAATCCTGTATCAGACCATCAACTACAACGGGTAACAACTTTCAGAAACTGATATAAAAAATAGAACAAAACCAGAACCCCAAGTGCATCTCCTGCATGTTTTTTAAACTTGGGGTAGGGGTTAAGGGTTCAGAGGGGATGCAGGAGAACATCTCACAGAAGATTATGTGTATCAAGGGAGTAACGACACTGAACAGAACAGTTCTCGCATGATCTTCATTTGGCCTCTGGCCAGCTGGATACTTTTGTTCCTTGTCAGTCTTATATCTCCATACACTACAAAACTAGCTGTTCAGTACGTGCATATATGCTGTATGTCTACGTATACATGAATAGTGCTGAATTTCACAGTGTGAGACTAACATTTTAGAAAGTCCTACACGTTTGGAGGTTGTATCACTGTACTACACAATGCAGAAATAACAAATGCTTAACTGAATTCTATCTTTGGCAGAAACTATGAGCACTACCTAAATGAAATAACCATATAAAGTTTTATCAATTCCCAGTTCTTTTCTATAAATGCACAATCATAACATTAATGTGTGCACATCCTTGTGGGTAGACCTCTGGTGTTTGTTGTGTTGTTTTGTTTTTTTTTAAATCACCTCTTTCTTTAGAGGAAAAAAGACTATCTTCTATTTGTTAGTTAGGGAGTATAAAAATGGCACATATGCTCTTGCAGCAAGTGCTGTGCTTGTATTTCATTTAAGGTTTGTTAGAGGCTTCCTCAAAAATCGAAGCTTGTTGTCTATACTTAAGATGAACTTAAATAATATTTTCCACTAAAATCACTGATGTTTTCAGATTGATGCGTAGCTGGATTCAGCCAAGTGAATGGTTTGAATTTCTTAATATATACCCTGGTCAGCACTCAGAATTTTAATCACTACAATTCTGTATCTATTAAAATAAACCAGACTGAACAATGTGACCCAGACATCAGAGTACTGCTAGCAACGTAACTAGATAAAAGGATCTGTAATCTCTTCGGTAAACATCTCTGCAAAAATGCTATTTTTGTAGCTTCCTGGAAAACTTATCAAAGAATCACATGTTCATCCTTCCTGAAACACTGCCTTTCAACAGCAAAAAAAATTCACACCCCAGTCAGCCCTCTACTATACTAGATACAAATTAACAACAGAATGTCCAGACTTCCCACCATTTGACTTCTTAAATCACATTTTCAAATCCTTATTATAGAAATTTGATGAACTGATTCAGAACCAGTAGTGGACACCATCACTAAAGTGCTCTTAAGTTTCAGGTACTGGAAATTTTTTTCAAGTTGCCTTCAGTGTTAGAAGTACAATTAAAAGAAAAAACCTTGAGGATGCATGCCTTCAATACAATGAGGTAAACAGCCTACTTAACTTCCCTGAAATGTATATATACCAACCGTGAGAAAATAGATTAAAAGTACAGGTAACATAGACAAGAAGTAGAGGAGCAGAAATGAATACCGAGCATGTTTAGCCTGGTTGAAAAGCATCACATACTAGTTGCTGGAGAAACATTTCCTCTTCGTTATCTCAATTCCTCGTTACCAGCCTTCCTCCAAAACAAATAGATGCCTGGCTCTATCAGTACATGTAGAGTGCCAAATGCCTTCACATCTGAGGTATCACACCGATTTCTGTCTGCACATCCAGGAAGGTTGTATTACCTGTGGGTGGGAACCCACAGACCAACATGCCTATAAGCCTTGGAATTGGAGAGATAAAGCTTTCCATGCGTTTGTTCTACTATTCTCCTTCTTCCTTTGTCCATTACATTAAACTATAGGTATGTTAAGACTAGTCTTCTTTACATGCATTTCCACCACAACAGATTAACTTCAATACTTTCTACATGGTTTTCTTAGTTAACAATCATAAGAAATGAAATACAACCAGCTGCAAGCTTTAGTGTGTTCCTATAATCACAGCAAAGATAAAAATCCCAGTAAAGGTTAATAAAATACATATTTCTAAAATGAAAATTTTATTGTTTAACCCTTACATGAAAGCTAACCTAAAATTCAATATGCTTCCTTGTAACATTGTGTTAAGACTTATTTCATAGTATCTGATGTATTTGAACCACATTCTCACTACCAGACTATAACTCTGAAACATAACAAGAAATGATGTTTTCAACACTGTACAGTTAAAGATTACTTTCAAAAAATAAAAAAATAAATAAAAAAAATAATAATAATGCAAGGATGCAGCTCCATGCAGCATTTTTTTACTGGGTAGGCAACAGGAAAAAAACTATTACTGCAGTTTACTCAGAAGCTCAGAATGCAATGCTATAATTAAAAGCTGAATTGCCTTGCCCTGAAGTCCATACAAAACCTGAGACACAATTGATATTTTGCCAAGCTTTGCCTTCTGTGAGCAGAGACGTAGTCCCCCATATGGAGCCTACATGGGTAAGGGCACTTTTACCAGAGAATGAACTTGGCGGCACACTGAAGGTCACACCACGCACTGCCTACGGTCACTGCCATCGCCCTAGCACAAGTCTGGCATCTGACTGCAGTCAGATATGCATATATCAAAAGCATAAAGCTTAGCATCACCTACATCTACATTACTGCCCGCAAATGATCTCCGCCAGCCTCACCGCAAGAACAACCGAGGGCTGTCGCTTGACTCCCACTCGGAACAGCACAGCACAATATACACAGCCCAGCCCAACTCGGCTGGAGGCCCGCAGCCGGGGCCCAGCCGTACCCCAGTCACCTCTCGTGCTCCTCAGCCACAACACGCACCCGCTGCACCTCAGCAGCTTGCAGTGAGAACTCAAAGGACACCTATAAGCGGCACAACCACCCCAAATAAGCTCCTAGCAGCGCCTTACCCGTGCTCCTTCTGGCGCTCCGCCTCCCCGCCGCCGCCGCCCTGCGCTCCCGGCTGACAGACGCCCGCCGTGCAATCAGCCGGCGACCGAGGAAGCGCGGCAATGACTTCCGCCCGGCCGTCGCGGAACTACAAGCCCCGGCACGCCGCGCGGCGTGGCTGGGCCACCCGCCGCCAGGGGCCGGACCCGCGGCACACCGGGCCGCTCGCAGTTACGGCCCCGCCACCTCTTGCGGTTCCGGGCTTGCGGCGGCGGTGGTACGTCCTCATCCCCGCGGGGCTCCGAGCCGGCCGCGCCTCCGGAATTGCTGTCGGGGGTGCCTAGAGGGCCGGGAGTAGGGGGGTGGTGCGGGGAGTGGGGAAATGCTGTCCCGGCCGCCGCGGGACTAAGGGAAGCAGGAGTGGGTGGGCACCCTGAGGGAAAAGTACGAGCTGAAAGGGGCTGAGCTGGGCTAAGGGAGGCTGGGGGCGCTCTTTTGCGTTCCGCTCCTTCAGTCACGGACTTCAAGTCAGTATCTGACAGAGATCGCTTAACTAGAACCGCTTCAGCCACTCAACCTCAAATAAGAGCTGCAGAACCGCAGTAACGTTTGGTGGTACCTGGGCTTTGGGCTACAGGGCCTCTGCAGCTCACGTCTTTCTGGAAATAGATGGAATTTGCTCTGCCCCGTATCACCGCATCTGGAGCTTTAACCAAGTTGCGATGACTGTCACAGTCAGCTGAGTCAGCTCAGCTGTGTACTGCTGTCACAGTCTGCAGTAAAAAGAAAGGCTTAGGTTAGGGACTTGACCCACAGCCATAATGAAAGTGGACACAACATTATACTATGGAATTAAAAAAAAAATCAAGAAACAATAATATTATTAAAAACAAATGTGAATTAGGGACACCTCTACTGCCTGGTTATTCCTCCTGCACAGCTTTGAACAAGTGCTCCAATGATTTTACTTTAGCATACCCAAGTTACTAAGACATGCTCACCTTAGCTTTTGTATCTTAGCGTTCCAAGCAACAGAGTAATGTTGAGTAAATATGAGTAAATACTTTTGTATAATGAAACAAGATTTCTTTTTCCAGGTATAACAAGGATACTGTAGCTGTTACTGAACTGGCCAAGGTCTTGAGGAAACTGCATTTTTTTACTACTCTGCCACAGGCTTCTCCAGTGCAGTGGGAAAGTCAAGCCCTGATCCTCTAACAGAGCCAAACACCTATTAAGGATCTCTCCATTTTTCATATTTGAAAAGGAATTGAAACATATCTACAAGCTTTTTTTTTTAATTTTTTTTTAGGGTATGAATGGTTATGATTACTGGTAGCTTAGATATTTGGCAGTAGATGGCTCGTTAGTGCTTGTTCACTTTTCAGTGTTGCCTAGATTAAAGAGTATACATAATTTTAATGAAGGATATAATCAAGCTTAGGCCCTTGATTAACAAAATTATCTGTTTGGGATGTAGTAGTTCACCTTTTGAAGTGAACTTTCAAGCACTAATTACATGTTAATGTGGAACTACCCCCAGCACCTGACTTTACGTCAGCTGTCAGGTAGGACTGATTCACACAGTAGAAGACTTCCGTGTGGATCATCAGGTAGCTTAATGTAGATGAGGTAGTCCCACTTTATGCTTCAGAAGCTGTGGTGTGCCTATGAAACATAACTCTGTCCTCACTATATAAGATTTCAAAGTGTTGGACAAAAAAAAAGTCTGTTGGACTTGTAGTGATTCTGATCTGCGAGGGAGTTTGAGTGCTGATTCTGTGATCTAAGTGTGTGAAAAAAATCAGCCATCTCCCTTCTTTCTCATTCAAGTTCCCTACAGCAGTATTTTTGTGAGCTAGTTCAGCTGCACACAGCTGTGCTTCTTTAAAATAGGTTGGTGTTTTTTCTTTCTTACGAACTGTTAGTGATACACAAATCCATTTCTGTCTTATTTTCTGCATGTATGCAGTAGACTTCCATTTAAATCGTTTGTTCAGAAATGGTAATAAGATCTCTAAACCCATAAATTAAAAAGGAAAACTTTAAGTTGCAGTGTACATGGCATATACTTGGTTATGGAGTCTGACATCCATGTGCTGCTCAAAGGCTTAACAGAAAAGCAGGCCTTCCCAATGCTGAAAAAGTTTCAGTGTGTGACATAACTGAGAGGAATGCCTCACACTTCTGATATATAGGAAGACTTACTTTTATCATGGGTTTATGTATAATCTTACACGGCTGTTTTAATTTTTCTAGGATCAATGGGTGTATGTGACTTTTCACCTCATCTAAAGCGGTTCCATGTCTTGTTTGGTAAGTTTGTATCTGGGAATCGTTGACAGTTGGACCTTGTTAGCCAGTGATACCTTGAAGTGAAACGGTTCTGGTAAAATGTTTTGCTTAAGTGGATTTCCACAGTTCCGAGATACTGGAAATTTCTTGTATCAACTTTTGGTAAAGACTGTTTAGTTCCTAGTCTACCATATACTCTGTTTTTTAACCCCTTGCATGTCTGATGTGTAGCTGAAAACTTTCTGAACTGCAGCTTATTAGGGTTGTGTTGTTTTCCACTGCCTCGTTTAATAAAGGGTAACAAGACCACTAACAACTCACTTGTTTCTTTTTGCAAGGACTGTTCCTGTATTCTGCGTACACCAGTTGAGTCAATCCGACCAGAAAAGCAATCTCAGAGCAGCAGCCATGAGTCCCTGGTAAGAAAAAAACACAAATAAGAGAAGCATTAATTGGCTAAGTTCAATACAAAGTTGCACACGTGGGAAAACATATATATATAGTTAGTGAGCACTTAATAAAATACTAACAGGAAAAATAACTGGAGTACTTTGGGGCTTCTACTTCAAAAGGTGACTGTAGTTGACTAAATATTACTCATAATCTTTTGCTAGTTTAAATAAACAAAAAACCCAAAACCAGTAGCTTATTGATGCAAACCTCAGTGTAGTGGTAGAAATGCCACCTTGAATATTCTGACTTCAGCACTTGATCTTAGCATTCTAACTGATGCTATTTATGCATTAATTTTAAACATAAATGTACATAGTAATTCTAAGAACTGTGTTTTTCTCCATTGTTAGGCTGATTCTGAGCTAGCTTGGATCCCCCCATCTAAAGAAGGGAATGAAATGATATTTTGCTCTTCTAATGTCTCTCACTATGAACTCCAGGTGGAAATAGGTAACACAACTGTACCTTAAAATATTTTTTGTTCTTGCAGATGCATTCTCTCTGTAGGCTATTGCTAACTGCAGTAAATATTAAGTTTGGAAAAGATATTATCAACTGACTAAAACTATCCTTGTTTCTACTATCTTCTATTCTTGAGAAAAGTATAGATTCACTTGTTTCAGTTAGCACTTGCTTTAAAATATAAGACAAATTAATAATTATCTAAATTTTTCTTTTGACATTTGTGCATTTGGACATAATTGTCCTAAAATCTGAGGCATGTGAACAATAAATACAGCATTAAGTAACATCCTGACCTGTCACTTGGCTACTTGAGTCGATTGTCTTAATGATGGCTGCACTGAATCCCACTGTTCAAGCTTAGAATCACGGAGTTGTTTAATTTAGAAGGGACATTTAAAGGCCACCTAGTCCAACTTCACTGCAGTGAACAGGGACACCTACACTATATCAGGTTGCTTGGAGCCCTGTCCAGCCTAAGCCTTAATTGTTTCCAAGGACAGAATCTACCACCTCTCTGGGCAACCTGTGCCACTGCCTCACTGCCCTTACTGTAGAAAAACTTCCTTATGTCCAATCAAAATCTCCCCTTGACCTATCACAACAGACCCTGCTAAAGAGTCTGTCCCCCTTCCTTCTTGTAACTCCCCTTTAGATGCTGAACGGCTGCTATCAGGTCTCCCTGGAGCTTTCCCTTCTCCAGGCAGAACTGCATCTGCCTTGGCCTGTACTTGTAGAGGAGGTGTCCCATCTCTTGCATCATTTTTGTGGCCCTCCTCTGTAAGCTCTCTAACAGGCCCACGTCTCTCCTGTTTATTCTAATGTGTACATTTAAAGGGTTGTTAATATAGATGCATTATTGACACTGACAAACATTTAAATGTCCTTTGTTGCTCTAAAAATAGCAGAACCAAGTTTAAACTTATTTGTGGATATATTTTGCCCCAACTACTTAAGTTGTCGGTGTGCTTAAAGAAAAGATCACACTGCTATCCATTGCAATTTCAAAACTGTAAAGTTCTCTAACTAAAAGGAAAAATTATGTGGTGACTTACTACACTTTCCAGTATTAAGGTATCCACTTCTGGGTTTCAGGAAGGAGATTCAACAACTTAACTTCAATCTACCTTGCACGGCATACACCTACAGGCATGCAAGTTGCCGTAAGGATCACAGACCTAGAAAGCTGCTCAGAAGAGCATCTGAAAGCCTTACAGGTAAAACAACAGTACTTCTGAAGACGCTTTGGAACACATAAGGGTTTACTAAGCAGAGGTAGCCCTAGTGCTCTTACTAGGCGATTGAATTCGAATTTTTCTCTACAAAGGAATAGAAAAGGCTCACGTAAGTTTGAAAGAGTTGCATTCTGACAAGTGTTTTAAGAATGCTCATTTAATTTTACGTCTTTTACTTTGAAACACATTTTGTGCACTGCATTTAACAGCAAAATTTACAACAGTGAACAAACTACACTTCAGAAAAATGCAATCATATGCTAGTTATTTCAATTTCTATTGCAGTATGCTCATCACATGCAATTTAGTATAAATACACAGTGGACAGTTTTTTCTACTGATGACTGATATAATGCTCTTACTCAGGCAGTTCTTTTGCAATTAATACATCAATTTTCATTTAATTCCATAGAATGAGGTGGTTTTATCCCACTTTTTCCAGCATCCCAATGTAATGACGCTTTGGACAGTGTTTACAGCTGGTAGTTGGCTTTGGGTCATTTCTCCATTCATGGCCTATGGTAAGAACTGTTAACTGCAGTTTTGGAATAAGGACTGATGAAGTTTGGGCTACGCAGATGACACCTGTTTTTTCTTTAAGAATCTCCTGTCTTGTAGAGAAAGGGGGGGGGGGGGGGAAAAAAGAAGAAAAAAACCCCAACAGACACACTTTCACAAATCACTTGTTTAGATAAGTCTTCTGTATCTCATCTTCCTCCCCAGAAAAGATTGGCATTTGAGTTGCATTAAATTCCATTTAGTCCTAACACCCACAACGTATGGAGTGGTAAGTGAGAGATGCATCTGACCTTACAGAATTTTTAATTTTAAGAATAGAAAATTTGTTGGCTTCAGTGCAGGTCTGGCATAGGCTTTCAGTTAGCAAGCACAGCATGAGTGTAATCCTTGATGGATGCATCAGCTGCATCCATGTAAGAGTTCTTCATGTACCACAGTCAGTCTTGGTGAATGTATACAACAAAAGAGGTATAGAAAACAAGGTGAAGGTGACTTGTTAGGCTTAGGGTATTTTTTCCCCCTGCTTCCAGGTTCTGCTAGACACCTGCTGAAGACTTACTTTCCTGAAGGAATGAGTGAAGCTTTGATAGGGAACATTCTGTTTGGTGCAATCAGAGGATTAAATTACATGCACCAGAACGGCTACATTCACAGGTAGGACAATGTCAATGCCATAGGAAAGAATCAGATTACATCATCTGGTTTATTAGGAATTTAATTTCACTTCAAAACCCATATTCAGTTCAGCTGTTGTCTCCTTTCCTTTTTCCACATATTTCTTAGAGCAGATGCAGACACAGTGTAGGAGCAGGGGTTTTTTTGTTTGTTTGTTTTGTTTTGTTTTAAATAATATAGCAGAACAGATAAACACTTCCTTATTTTACACTCTTTGCAAGGATGGAGAGAAGACTCTTCTCCAGTGTCAGGCAGTCAGTTTTTCTTGCTAACCATTTATTGGGGTGTACTGAAAAGATAGCTTATGCTAAGTGAAGACCACCTACGGAAATAGTCTGATAAACAGAACTGCATGTAAAGCCCTCAATATAAATTAAAGAAAGATTTTCATATTTCTATTTTAATAGTGCTTTGAGTAATGTGCATATCTAAAATTTATCACTTTTTGTTACAGGAATATTAAAGCTAGCCACATTCTGATTTCAGGGGATGGACTGGTTTCTCTCTCTGGCTTAAACAACCTCTACAGTTTAGTTAGCAATGGACAAAAGTCAAAGGTGGTATATGACTTCCCTCAGTTCAGTACATCAGTGCTTCCTTGGCTGAGCCCTGAACTACTGAGGCAGGTCAGTGTAAAATACACTTCATTCTTCCTATTCCGAGTTAACAGGAAATACTGAACTTCTATTTTACATCTGCTTGTAGAAGTGCAATAGAAGCTGTTGAACTGTAACTTAAAAACAAAACAGAAAAACCCAGATGAACTGAATCTGGGATTCTTCTAGAGATAACAGGTTTTAAAGCTGTTGGTAAGGTGGTGCTGTACTACTGAATCTGCCTGATTCTCTTCCTGAAAAGTAGAGCAGATCCTGTCTTCAGTGGAACATCACATTTATGAGGAAAAAAAAAAAAAGCCTGTCTCAGTTTGTTAATTGCCTCAATCCTGTGTAGATTACATAATATTAGAATTGTGTCTTGACTGTGGTATTTGTATTTTTGTTTGCACTGATCAATGGTTTTAGTGGTGCAGTAAAGTTTTATCTCTCCTACAGGATTTGTCTGGGTATAACATGAAGTCCGACATTTACAGTGTGGGAATAACAGCATGTGAATTAGCCAATGGACACGTTCCATTTCAAGATATGCCTCGCACTCAGGTGTGATGCTAAACTCCATTTCTACTTCAAAGGACACTGAGATTTTTTTCTATTTTTAAATAAACATTACTGAGATAAGCCAGTGCTGTTACTGATGAAATGGTGGCAGCTTTTACTTATTTCAAACATGCATGTTTCTTACTAGAGTAAATAATCCTTTCTTGGAGATTCACAGCATAGCTTGAATAGGACTATGGATGGTGCATTTTTAGAACCACTATTCCTTTCTACCAGATGCTGCTGCAGAAGCTGAAAGGTCCCACATACTATCCTTGGGATGTAAATGCCTTCCCCCATGGGGAATCCAGAATGAAGAATTCCCAATCAGGTGTTGATTCTGGAATTAGTGAGAGTATGACGCGCACAATGACAAGCGAGAAACTACAAAATCCTGTTTCCAAAACATTTTCCCCTGCATTCTACAACTTGGTAGAACTTTGCTTGCAACAGGACCCTGAGAAAAGGTAATTTTCTGGTGAAAACTAATTTTGTGTCATTTTAGTCTTAGACTTAATCTAGCCCACAGATTGGGATACAGTAATTAGTTGAACACTGTTAAAATCAGAATTTCAGACCAGAATCACTGCACATAACCCTATACTTACGTTTGGTCTTGTACTTTAAGAACAGTCTTATCTGACGAAGGAACCATGCTTTTAAAGCTTTGTTTGACTCCCTTCAGGCCTGGATTCCTTATGGTATGAATCTATTTTGTATTGTGGCTAGACAAGTAAAATTAATTTTAAACATGCACTTTGTCCAAGAAAAAAATTGCAAACTTTATATATTTTCAGTACGATGCCTTTTCTGAATGAGACATAAAATCCCTTGTTAAGCAGAAAAGTAAAAAAACAAACAAAAAAAAACCCACAATAAAAGTAAACTCGTCTCTTCAGTAGCACTCACTACACATTGAGACAGAAAATGTAAAAATACTATGCTGCCTTTCTCATGATTCACATTTGATCACATGCATTAACAACCACACAGCTTAAACTGATTTGTCAGACTAACCCCTTTTCCAGAAGCAGTATTTAACTTTGCAATATATAATTGTATTGTTCATTTTATGATGCAGGCCATCAGCAAGCAGTTTGCTTTCTCATACGTTCTTCAAACAGGTGAGTTCACTAAATTTTCTTCAAATGACACAGCTTTCAAAAATAATCAAAATAAATGCTAAAATATTAGGGTTGGATTACAAAATAATTAGGTCAGCTGGAAGCAAAAACTATCACGTAACAGCTCATCTGCTTCAGACAACTTTTATAAAAGGGTACTGATAGGACACATCATTAGAATAATCCATTTTCCCTTTGATAATGTTGGTTTAACTTAACTCAGCCTAACTGATGAGAAAATTAGTAAATATTCTGGATTTCAAGTAGAAGAATTCCATAGCTAATTAGTCATGAACGATGAATTCAGTTTTCTGTAGAGTGAGGAAAGGTAAACCTCTTATCCTCTTGTTTTCAACACTGTAACGTGCAAGAACATGTCTCTATGACTTACATTTTTAATTAAGTCAGATTCAAGGTTATGCAGACATATTTGCAGACCTCTTTTGATTAACTTTTCTTCTTCATAGGTAAAAGAACAAACACAGAACTCACTACTGTCCCTATTACCACCTCCTGTTCAAAATAACAGATCGGAGTTCTTGACGCTGCCTTCAGCTGAGGCTGAGCTTGGATGTATTACTGCAAATCAACACGATACAGACTGGGAATTCTAAGTAGATACCAAACAATCGTACCTCTCCTATGCTTCAAAGAAGGAAAATGTGATTTCTACTTGCTGCTTTAGTTTGTAGGTTAAAATACAGTTAGACACAGTATACTTGAAAAATGCAGTTAAGGCGGCCATATTTCATTAACTTCATCATGTGTTCATATCATGAAGTGCAGTATGCCTCATTTTTTCAGATCATGTGCAAAACTGCATGTATGGAACAACTGAATCCTTACTTCCCTCTTTCAACATATTTCTTAACAAACATGAGGGTTCCTGCTGTATTTTCACTTTATACTGCACTTTTTAGCTCATATTACTGCAGTCCAAATGCCTTTCTGAATTCAGGCTTTGTCTTTTGTCTACAGTTTTTCTTCAGTAATCTGTTTATCTTTCATCGTCGCCTAAATTATCTTAGTGAGGAAGAATCTTCCATTTTCTAGCCTAAATCTGAAACTGCAGAAATGAGTTTCTCCCACCTCCCAAAAGGTGTGTCGCTCAGTTGACATGCTGTCAGTGTTTGCCCTAAGTTAGCTATCCATCAAGTCTTTCCTGCAGTTTCAATACTGCATGTTGACCAAAGCTAGTTGAAAAGATGACTCACACTCTTGGATTTTTCTGCATGCTTAATACAGATTTGTGCTTTTGCATCTCTATTTACTGTTGCATCATCTTAACAAGCAATCTGAGAACATCTTATAATGTAAAGAAAGTCTTAAGTTATAACACATAAGGGTTAATTTTGAAGGCCTGTTAAATGACCTGAACTCACTGTGTTTTTGTTTATACTGTGTACCTGTCTATCACCAAAAATTATCTTCTCTAAAGAAGTTACAAAACACATTAAGCTTCACCACTGTTGCTGCTTGCAAACGTCTGCAGTTGGATTCCCATAATTTGATTCAGTCAGGGCAAAAATTCACAAGAATCTGAGAGATCTTGTCTCTTCCTTGATGAAAAACTGCCCTTGTGCCTACAACTCAGTAAATTCTCATCTCTCACGCCAAACCAAGTAACTCAAGCTGAACAAAAGCAGTTGTTTTTTTTTTTAATTAAAAGATTTAGAACTGCAACCTCATCGTGGTTTAGAAAAAGCTGTGTTCCAAACCACTACTACTTAACTGATGTATGATCTGACAATAGTGAAAATAGATAGACAGTGAATGGATACATTTCAATTTTTCAAAATACAGAAATTTCACTGTGAAGTACTCAAATCTGACATCTGGGCCACCTCACATCTGGGCCTATCTGCAATCAACCTGCAAATAACTGCTGCTTTGCCAGCAGCTTCTCTTCAAAGCCTTGAATGCCAAATGCCTGGAAAACAAGCCTGAGACACAATCAATTCTAAATAATCACACTGAAGCATTAACAAAATACTTGACATTATTCATTATGCTGTGAAGGGAACTCGTAGTTCAAAACATAATAGGTAAAACTAAGCTTAAGAGCCTCTCAATAAACTTACCCTGTCTGCCTCAGCATATTTCTGTAATTCTTGTACTCCTATTTTCAGCACAATGCAATCATACTAACAGCTTCTTGTTACTGCAAGAAATGTTTCAAATTTATGTCAGTCGTTAGTTAAGAAAATCGTTGTCTAAACTAAGTTACTCTTATTAGTCATACAGATATTAGCTTGTGTGCTCTTCAATGAAGACATTACTCTCACACGAGCCCCATATGGTTCTTGATCCCTAACCACTGTAAATCTTGATTGTTTTAAAATAAACTATATAGCACCTGCAAGTATTTTTAAGTAACTGTACATGTAAACCCCAAGTCAAATAAGTGAAAATAGACATGAAATTGCACATACTTTAATTACAGATGTCTGAGTGAACATTAGTACACTGCTGTTTGTTTCTTTTTAAGAAAACCTGATGCCAAAAATTTCAGGCAGCTGAAGTGCTAGTGTTTCCAAGCTTCACTTGAAATAATAGTACTCTGCACTCTCTGTAAAAATGAACTTGAATACTAATAACAAAGTGAAGTATAAACTGACTTAAACAGCTGAATATTCCAGTAGAGTTACTATGCTGCTATCTGTCTCTTTCCATAGAAAGAATAAAATTACTTTTTTCCAAACACTGGTCCAGTTCATGTAGTGACATAAATCATAAAACCACATTTTGTATTCTTAAAAAGGTCACGAATCTTCATGGTTAGAATGGCTGCATTTTCAACAAAGTTTTCAAACTAAAGTAATTAAGAGGGACTGTGACTTCCAGAGGTTACTGAACTAACCAGGAACACTTGATACTAGTCTCTGGATTAAGTTTACATAAAGATTTGTTGCAGTCCTGATCATAAACTGTGACACTTTCTTCTAAGGAATAATGTAAAATATATTAACACAGAAAATGTGTAACCATCGTATTCATGAAGAGGTTTCAACTGTATGGTATTGACAGTAAGTTCTTGGAAACCGAAGTGTACTTCTACTGACATTTAGACACAGTACTATGAAGAGGTTTTTGTATACAATTTGTGTATTCAAAATCTGATATGTGATCTGCACTGTTGAAATGAAGGTTGATGGACTTTATATTCCAAGCTGACACACTTCTAAGCACAACAAACCTCTAATTTCTCAGAACATCCATGTATTAACCCTTACTGATACCAATTATATGCTCTCATGCTCTGTGAAACAGAAATTAATAGTTGGGTTACTTTTGCAATTTTGATGTTTGTAGAAATAAAATACAAGGTGGTTTGGGGTTTTTTTGTGATTTAGTAACAATAAACTCGACCTTCTATATAAAGTACTTCAATAAATATCCATTGAAGAAATGATCGTTTCTTCCCATTGATGATCTCAATGAACAAAAGCAAGTATTACAAAAATATTACCTAGTTTTACTTTACCTCTCTCTTTTCACTATCCCCTCTTTCTACTTAAAAGTGATGTAAGCAGTTTTTAGATTGCAAAATCATGGAAAAATATTTTAAAAAGACCGTTCTGAATGTCTCTGACAAAAGGGAGGTAGCAAAAGTAGGTGACTTACATGCACTATCTTTAATGCTAGTAAGCAGCTTTGCTAAAGTGCATTAAGCTGCCTAATAAACCTCTAAAACACCTAAGCTAGCTGTAATGACTTGTCCTGATGATGGTCTTCCATATCCTGTATGACTGAGGAAGAAATACTAAAACTCAGAGATCCAGCACAACACACCCTGTCAGACTGACCTCCAAAGAGCAGGAGTACAAACCATACTGTGAAATTCAAGTATTTGGTGCAACAGTGCAGAAGAGACTTAAGGATTTAAAGAAGAAAGCACTGAAAACTAAGGCAGGTAGCAGAATAACTTCCGGTAACTTAAATAATTAAATCTATCCAGAAACTTGAGATTCAATGAAGGAATAAATCCTACGTTTAAACTGGTTCCTATGGAAACCCCTGTGATTTCCAAAAGCAAGCAAGGGATTCTACTCCACAAAACAGTTACTTAAACATGGTAGCTATCAAAAAGTCCCACAATGTTTCTGAAAAATGCAAACAACACAGATTAGCTGCAATTGTGTTTGGTTTACTGTTCTGTTAAGTTTTGCATGCTTTTGCATTAATGCAGGTCTTCAATTAATTAAATCGTTTAGCTAGATTTTAAGATTGTCTTGAAGGAAATTATGTAAAAGGGGATTCCAATTGTTTCCACAACTCTCACTGTAGGAGCATACAGGGAGTTCTGGCTGAAACACAATCCATTTCTGCTTTCAGTCAGTGGCCATCGTGCTTCACTGGCGATCCATACACACTGGCGATCTAGCTCTGGCCTCTAGTGATGGATGTTAAGAACACTTTCCTTGCATCAACTTCTTTTCGTAAAGTCTCTGTAACGTGAACTTTTGGAGGCTCTTCACGCGATCCCTTCGGTGGGGCCTACCCTCAAGACCACACCTCCGTGCAGCTCCCACACCCACTTTGCAGACGCGCCTCAGGGCCCAACCCGCCCGGCTCCCCGGCTCCTCCCCTTCCGCGGCACCGCCCGCACCTCAGAAGCCCGCACGCCTCCTTTGGCTCGGCCCCTCCTGTCGAGACTCCCTCGCCGACTGCCCTGAAGAGGGCGGCAAGGCAGCACCGAGGCGAGCGGGCCGCCTCCCGCCGCCAGAGCCCAAAATGGCGGCCGTGCCGTGGCAGCGGCCTTCAGGCGCGCGCAGGCTGCCTCCTTTTGGCGGGAAGGGGTGTGGCTCCAGGCTGCCGCAATGAGGCCGGGCAGCGCTTCGTCAGAGTCATCACCCCTTCTGTGCCACCCGGTGCAACCCCTCGCAATGAGCAGGGACACCTGCAGCACTTCTGGGCGCCCAGAGCCCCGTCCAGCCTGACCCTGAGTGTCTCCAAGGATGGGGCATCCACCACCTCTTGGGGCAACCTGTGCCACTGCCTCACTGCCCTTACTGTAAAAACCTCTTCCTTACGTTCAGTCTAAATCTGTTCTGGCCTACCAGAACCCTCCTGAGGTTTACCTCAACACAGGCAGCTGGAATGCTCCTGATGCAATCAAGATCTGAGAAAGCACGGGCCAGTGAGTCTACTTGCTAGTTGTTGGGGTTTTACAATGCTACTTCTGACTGCAGAAAGCCAGGAGCCTGCTGCTGGAAAGAAAAGATGGCCGTTACTTGCACCAGAAATGGAAACAGAACAGAAAGCAGTGTTTTCCCAGATCACCTGCTCAGAGCTTGTAGACAATAACATCACATTAGCACTAAGGAAAAAATAAGTTTGTCTGATTTATTTACATTGACTAAACATTTGGAAATGGTACAAAGTAGTACACTCTAAGTCATTCACAGATCACTTCCTCACTCACTTCAGATACTGAATATCAAAAAATTGGCACTAACTTCTCTGCAATTTTTTCAACAAAAAATGCTGTATTAAAAACAACGGTAATGGAAATGCACAAAGGCATTTCAATTAAGGCTTCTACATATACTGCATGTACAGAATGGATGTTTAATTACAGAAAACTTTAACATGTGCAATACACTGCACACTTTTAAAATCACCCTGATACATCAAATAAAACAATGCAAAACTCAGTATCAATACATATTAAATAAAATATAAAACTAGTCTTGTGTGATACCTGCATGAGAAATGGATTTCAGACCAGCTCTTGCCAAAGTCAGCTAAGGAGATTGTTTCATCCTGCAAGACATCTGCATTTATTCACTTAAACTGCTTTCTTCCTAAGATTTGTTTTCATCTCTATGGAATACCTTGGACAGAGGATATACCTCAGGTGCTATCAGTGCCAGTAACAAAACACAGACTGATGATGACAGTATAGCACTGTTGTCAAAAAAGCACTGAATACCAGATCTTCGGCATCCATCATTTCCTCTGGCTGTCTAGACAGCAATGTTTACAAAAGTACCTTGACTTTATGTACCAATCTACTTTATAAAACAAAAAGCAGATATATAAAAGATTTCAGTCACATTTGGATATTTAAAAATTAGAGTACAGAAAAGATCCATGAAATATATACAATATAAAAATACTTTTTTTTTTTTTGATTTATGAAAGTTATAATACATGGTTAAATACACAAAGCATTGAGCCATCAGTTACAGCTACAAGGTGCATGTTCCACACTATGGCTGGACTCCGGGTATGATAACTCCCTGGGGAAATTCCTCAATTTCAGTATGAAACATCAGTTCTGAAAGAAAGAGAAAAGAATACTGTTTTCTTGAAAAGGTTTCACCTTTTCATCATTTCAGAAGTTCTCTGGAATTTCACCAAGCTTTTGTTTGTAGCCCGTGTACCAGTAATTCAGTAATGAGAAGATTAACACAACTAGTACTGACAGTAGCAGCTGATCACAGAAAGTAGGCTTCAGCCTGGACACTTAAATTTGTATCTGAAAGTAGACTGAGAGACGGCTCAAGTTTTGAAAGTGTCAGAACCAAGAAGGAAGATTTCCATTTAGAGATCTGACCATTTATTTTTTTCCAACAATTTGTCAGTGTGGCAAAATTATACAACCTGCACATGCAGCACTGCAATTTTATCCGCTCAAGTCTGAAATTCACACACTTCTTTTTGCTATCTCATCCTATTAATATTTCCCTACTACTTGGGATAAATCCTAACAGAATTTGTCTCTTGAAAGTGCTGAAGCAGATTACCTAATCTGAGTTGGCATCTGTAAATATCTAAAATCTCATCAAAACCTGGGCTAGATCAGTGCCAGTGTCTTCCTTGAATAAGCCTTTTATTACTTAAAAAATGACTTGTAATTACAATCTAGACATCTACTGTAAGTTAGAATTAAGCAGGGTAACTGCGGGCAGCTGAAATATAGAAAGCTGTGAATTAACATTCTTGAGTAATCAGAAGAAGCACATTTAACCTACTTTGTCTTCCCAAACTCAAATCTATTTCTCAGTCAAGACATTTCTCAGTACTAGACTTGAACACCCAATACAGACTGTAGGAGATAAAAGTCCGAACAAATAAGTTTTTGCCAATTAATATTTCCTACCTTCACTGTGGTCTAGCTCCGGTCGGTAAGACAAGAATATCCAACTTGCCCCAGCTAGAATAGATACTACCAGATTCACCACAATCCACGGCTGAAGAATTTCCTCCTCCATACCTGCAGTCCTGGAAAAAGCACATCAACCAATTCGCCAGGGTACACACCAGTATGCACATATTACAATAATAATTTCAGCAGAATATCATAAAAAACATCATTAAAAACCTGCTAAGTCAGATGTAAAAATATCACTATCATCTTAATGGTCTTGCTTTACAAAGATCTGGTAAAGACAGCGTATACCAAAAACTGCAATTCAGCAAAGAAACCCTGTTAGCTCACAGAGAATGTTCACTTTAGATTTTAACAGTACGTTCCCTTCCCTGCCCAAGAAATAGAAAATAAAAACCAAATGCATTGTCAAATTTTACTGTGGTGAAAGATATCATACAAAGTCATCAGCAGATCTTATTTTAATCACTTCTTTGTGGGGCAGCAGGTAAAATGAGCAGCAAGTCAGTGAAGTTTGTCTGGAAACCACTGCGAGGACTTGTGTAAAGATGCTGTAGGCCAGATAAGATGGGGCTTTAGGTAAAGGTTCGGATTTACGTTGATTGATATCTTTTTTACTGTCATAAATAGCAGCAGGTTGAGGTTTTGTTGCTAGAGACTAGACTTTTCAATAAACAACAATAAACAACACTTATAAAAGCTGTAAAAAAGGAAAAAAATAGCTAACTGCATACAGCAAAAGAGATTAAAGTTCCTTCCGCACTTGATATTCTCAGAACCATTCCAACAAGATCTTGTTCAAGTTATAATAGATTTCTGACCAACACGACTGAGACCAAACATTAGTTCTCATTTCTGAGTGAAGTTTTCAGAGATTCAAGACACACCCAGACGAAGGCAGATGTAGTAATGAAATTCTTCATTAATACTTTCTTATGCATGTTATATAACCTTTTGAATCCACCAGTTAGGCTAAGTTTAATAAGTAAGCTATGTTACAAAGAAGACCTTTCTTAGGTTTCCTACCAGATGCTGCCATTTTCCGAAGGTGGTGTGTAGAGGTTAATTCTGTCACATGTCATCTGCTGACTTAAGGATAAGATAAGAGCAGTGAAGTACACTGGAAGAAACAGAATTAGTAGTGTCAGGTATAAAGCAAATAGAAAATGCTGTCTCATCATGACATGATAATTACCACTACGTTTTCTTTCATTTCACTTTACTGCTTCCAATGATATTGTCATGGTTACCATATTTCCTTTTCTTCAGAGTTCTTCTCAAAATCTTGGTATTCTGACCCATCAAATTGGGTTTCTGCTCTTTTGCAATCTACCATCTACACCAGAGGTTCCATCTTGTGATTTTAGTTTTTGCTACTTTTGTGTTTTGCATTCATAAGAGGGGAATCAACCATCCCAGCAGCAGTGTCACTAATGCATAGTGTTCACAGTTCTTGAATGCTATTTTCAACTGCTTCCCAAGTCACTTATTTTGAAGTAGAAAATAACCATGGAGAAAAAATCCACCAACAACAGAATACAGAATGCAGAATTTTTCCATTTACTTTCTTTTCTGGGCAACTTCCTATTCACTTCAGGTTACTTACAGAATGAAGCCAGTGCTGCTGGGTCTAGGGTAAGAAAACCCCTCAGTGCAACTGATGCTTTTGCCAAATCAATCCTGCTTAGAAAAACAAGAGTCATTAACACAGCTCAGTAAGATAATAATATTGTTCTTCTAACAATGTTCCATTGCTTTTTTTTTTCCTAGACACCTTTTCCTGCCTGCATTATAGTGCCTTAATAAGCTACCATACTACATACATGAGCAATGATAAGGGATTCATGTGAAAAGTAACCTAACAGAAACAGTAGCTGTTCTCCACTCCCCTCCACCACAGCTCTCACATTTGGTTCACTTCTTGATTACACAAACAGGACCAGAACACTGATACAGGGCAGCAGGTAATGGACAGAAACGAGTAATGAAAGACTGAGTATACAGGTACAGCTTTTAACTATACAACCAGCTACATGCAAAACTGTTTACTAAGATTATCACGTTAAATCATCAACAATTTACCTATCAAAGGCTGAGACTGTACTGATAGACAGCAACAAATAGAACAAACTTTGAGCGGGGTAGGCTAGCATCTTATACTGCTGGAGCAGGTTAGAAACTGTGGAAAGCTGATTTCCTGCCAAAATGTAGATAACAACGATGTTCCATACAGCATAACCAGCAAGAAAGCCATGGGTAAAGAGTCCAATCACCCTGAATGGATAGAAGAACATATGAGAAGTTTAATGTCTTGAATTACAGAAGAACTACAGATGAAAAGACCCCTTCAACTCTGCTGCGGTGATAAGACAGTTTTCAAGTGCTCTTTTCCTGATCAAGTTTTAAAAATCCTAAGCAATGGGACTTCCACTTCCTCCACTGATGGACTGCACCAGGGCCTGAGCACTCAGTCAGCAAAGTGCAGGTGTTTAGTCTGATCCTGTTGCTATACCCCTTTACTGTTGCTACAGGAATCAAATATTTTCACTCTGTCATTCCCCCACTTTAGCTCCCCAAGACCACTGCCCTTTTCACTTATGCAAGGCTCTTCAATTTGTCCTTGAGGGAAAGTTAGCCTTTTCAGAATTTCTTCAAATTGTAGTTGCCTTCCTTGCTAACAAAATGCTAAGAAGCAGGCACAGGTTTCCAGGTAAAATATAAAATACACCATAGACATGAAAAAGTTGTCATCTTCCCATTCTGAATCACAATTCAACCGCACATGAAAAAATAAACATTTTTTACTTCTGTGTGGCAATTTATGCCCAGTCCAACTTCACTCCTTGTTCTCTTACAGGGAAGCCTTCCAATATTTTAATTCTGCTCATATCACAGCTGACAGGTGAATCTTTGTTTTTTTTCTGTAGGTCCCTAGTATTTCTGTTATCATACATATCTTTTTCTATTGCACATCACAGTGATAGAGAAGAGCGGCTAACATCTTAAAGAAAGAAAAAAAAATAACAAAAAAACCCAAGGCCAGAACAATTTCTGTTTATTTACATCAAAATATTAATCCATCACCTGAAACTTCGGTGCACTGAGAGGGCAACATCTCTGGTAGTCCAAGAAGACTTCACATCCAAAAGCACGTTGATATTTTCAGTGGTTTTAATCAATTCTGCACGGTCAGCTGCTTGGAAACGCCCTAAAAGGATGATAAAATTTATTTTAGAAAGTACCATTTCCTTCACTCAACATTTTTACATTAATGCTTAAACTTCCTACTAAGAAAAGGCTGTGAGTGTCAAAATTTCCATCAGCTTTCTTCTCCCTCCAGCCCTCTTCCGGCCCTGTCAGCTTCCACTCATATCATGATGCCTCTGTCAGCGTGGTGTACCCTGACAAATCGGGCTATGGATTTATAAATGCACAGTACAACTTGCCTAAGTACTCAGTGTTCTGTGCTTCAAAAAATAAATGATAAAACAATAAAAAAACCCACCTTCCATATGAATCATTTTTTGCAAGATAGGAAATACTCCTCAATGTGTTGTGACAGTATTAGGTCAAATAAGCTCAGTTCTGTACTATCAGGCTTTTTCACCCACAGAACTCAAAAATCCAACAAAATGTCAACACTGCAACACTAGCATTCACCGCTGCAAGATTATAATGGACATTTATTTTCAAGTACTTTTTGCTGGCAAATTTCCTTTTTAAAATCTGCCCAATAGCAAAATACTTAGATTTTAAATACAACTCTGTGTTCTTTAAATGCAAGAATTTCTTTAAATTAAATAAATCACACAATGCACTTACGATTTTTTTCAACAAACACCTTGCTAACAGGCTGGCTAATTCCAGTGGGAGCAGCAAACACAGGCTGCTGATCTGTGCTCCTTCTGTGCTCATCTTCAATGATGTCATCCTCCTCCACCTCCAGATCATTGGAACAGTGTGTTTCTGCTGGCCGAGCTTTCCTATTACCACAAATCATACAATGGGGGAGAAAAAGAATTTAAAAGCTGAAGACTTCAGTGAAGATTTACCATGCCTAACTTCACTGATACGAACAGATCAAGCTACCAATTGGTATACTACATCTATTTATAATTTTAAAATTATCATTCTTGCTAAAACACTAACAATAAACCTTCATTTGGGGGCTTTTCTTTAAATTTAGATACCTTCTTGCATCAAAATACTAAGTTGGGAAGAAGTACAGATCCGGAGATTAACAATTAGAAAAAATATGTACAAACCAAATACAAGGCTGAGAGAATGGATGCTTGTGGTAGGAAAGGCAACTAGTATGTTGTAAAGGCAAAGCTCTTGCAGAGAAGGCCATTCAGGAGGATAGGAAAGCGGTTGTTTCTCAGAAAATTAAAAAAATACAGTCAAAATGAAAGAAAGCAGTTACACATTTTAATTTTTCCTGTACAGAAACATTAGGCTCATGCTAACATATTGTGAACTGAAATTCATCCAGATATGCATAAAACAACCAAGTGAAGAAAGTGAGATCTTACTCCTGGACAAGACTGCATGCATACGATTTGCGATACAAGGTACATGGTATTGTGAACTTCTAAGATCCACTGTCTTTGGAAAGTGACACTAAAACGTTATTCAGCTACTTTTTCCATCACAGATATTCCAAATTACAAGGTATTCATCTCACTTGGTTCTTTTTCTCTGTTTGCGGACCACTGCTTCTTCAGCTTCAGGAACATCCACACCATTTCCATTCTGAAATAAGGATGCAGTGTTCTGCTGGGTAAAGGAGGTCTCAGAATCTGGAGATTCAAAACAAACCACAATACATCTTACAGCTTTTACAGAATTAGAAACACATCCACTTAAATACATAAACAGTTATTACATAAACATGGCAGAAATAGCAACTCTAAGCTACAATTCACCCACACCCACAGATTACTTCCACTTGTTACAACAGCACCTGAGTTGAAAAGTTTTAACCCAAAATGCAAATTGACCAGTCGTGCTACTGTCACCAAGTTTTATTCAGCCCTCTTTGCAGCGTACCAGGAGGTACTTTCTTCTTCTTGCGTTTCCGCTGAGGAGGGGCATCCTGAGGTTCAGGAGTTAGGGGCTCACTGCTGTCAGACTGCCGACGAACAGTTGCTTGGACAATGTCATCTAAAAACCAGAAGAAAAGCTCCAGCAACCTCAATTCAAAGCCGCTGAGAAAAAGGCAAGAAAAATCTGCTACATGTTATATAGCGTTGAGTATCTGTATTTGCCCAGCTGAGGGGCGAACATACTGGCTAGAATATGTAAGAGATGGGAAACAAATGTGGTAATAAGAATATACAAGGTGAAAACATACAGTCCTCATTTCACCATGACAATTTCATGTCTGGGAGGAAAGGCAGGTTATCCAGGAAGTAGCACAATTCCTATTCGGGTGTATAACAGAGCACTGACTGAAGGGAATCTAATACAGGAAGGAACAATAGCTGTGTATTTTTCCTTTATACACGCAAAGATGATGATGCAAGGGGCAGAAAAATCAACAGTTTGTTACAAGTTGATTCACACAGACAGATAAGTGCATTAAGGCAAAACAGTGTAATATCAAAGGGAAATTTAAATTAATTGCTGAACAAACAGCACAAGAATCAAGGAGGAACAGAGAAACAATACAATTCTGAAGAAAGAGTTCTCCAATCTAAGAACCACTAAGCTTTGGAGGAACTACATTTCCATGACAGGTTAACATGAAATCACATCAAACATTCTAGCATCAATTGGCATCTTTTCACATAGACAGACAAACCTTTTTATACTACTTTCAAGTACTGCAGTTTTTATCAATAACAACTAAATCTACTTTTGTTTCCACACGAAGC
This sequence comes from Odontophorus gujanensis, assembly GCA_013399175.1. Classification (NCBI taxonomy): domain Eukaryota; kingdom Metazoa; phylum Chordata; class Aves; order Galliformes; family Odontophoridae; genus Odontophorus; species Odontophorus gujanensis. Next base: position 430,057 of record VXAB01012447.1, read on the forward strand.
AACAGGCTTCTCCACCTTCTGAACAGCTCCACTGTACTAAAATGGAAAACTAACCAGCAAATTAATGGCCAGCGTCTAAGCAAGCTTTGCACCATCACTCTGCTTACTGGAATAAGCAGTCACAAAACCCAGTCCTTGGGAAGCCCTGCTGGCAACAGGTCCACTTGTTGCATTTAACAGTTTTACAGTGAGCCAAATACTTTGCACTCTTTTAATCAAATAAAGGACACTTAACACATCAAACCATGACAGAGTCTCAAGCCAACTGATTTGGAGAAATCCAGTAGATTTTATCAGCACATTTTGCTTCATCAAAACAGATCAGACTTGTAATTTTGCTTAAAAGGGTATGTTTATTCAGCAGATGCAATTCTTGCTTCTAACTCTCAGATGACAATGGAATTGTTAACTTGTGAGTTTATTTGTCCAAGGACTTAAGCTGAGCCACTTTGTTAAACTACTTTACCTTAGTTCATTCAAAAATTTAAGCACTTTACACACTCAACACTGCAAGCAGCTTACAGATGGAAGTGACTTTTCAATTAAATATGAAAAAAAAGAATTCAGAAAAGCAAAACATAGGAGAAATAAACATTAAAGCATTTTTTTTCACTTCGCTACTGAAATTTGCTCTTTTAGCAGTAGAAATAGGAATGGATCCAGGAAAAAAAAAAAGAGGAAGACTGAAGAAGTTACTTCAAGGTAGCACTACAGGCTTGCTCTAAAAAAAACAAAGTATTGTGGGGGAAAAAAAAGCACTTGACACAAAATCAATTTTAATAAAGAAACTGAGAAGACTATTCCAAAACAGAGGACAAGAATGAGAAAGGTGCATTCGTCAAGAGCTTGGCTACAGTGTAGGTATCACCCAGGATTACAAACACAGTTTTCAGTCGCAGTGAGACCTTACCTAAAGGAGTCTTTCCTTTGGGCTTTCTTTTTTTGGGACGACTGAGAGGAATGTCATCTGCAGAACAGAAACGTAAGTCAATGTGCACAGCATGGAGAAACCTCCATTTCCCTTTTTAAACAGTCATACCATTCCAAATTAAGAAAGGGAGCCCTTTTTACAAGTGGAGACATCCTTCACCTTTTACAGATAAGATGACAATTCACCAATTTGCGCAAGCAGGTAAAGTACAAAAGATAGTAGGAAAACAAGACAAGAAATCTGTCTTATGTGCAAGAAACGTTAAATATGCACATGCAGATGTGTCAAGCAAATAACTGAACAATACTCCAAAGACTAAACTACTTCTTTAGAGCATAGTGACAACATTCCAGTTACTTTGATTCAGTATGGAACTAGCATCGGTAAAAAGAACAGAGGAAAACATCAGATAGTTCACATAACAGCAGCCCAAAAATCCATACAATTTAAACAACTATCAGCCTGTATTTAGGAAAAGTGTAAGGATCAATCCTTCAAGAGAGAATGAAGTGACACCAAAGGGAACTACTGATGTTTATGATTATCTTTGATGACAGAATAACTCACCCTGGTTTCCACTTCACATTTAATGAGAAAAGGTGTTGAAGAGCAGTGCAAAAAGAACAAATGTAAAAAGAGAGTTAGTTTTTAATCATCTACAACTCACAACAGTGACATTCTCTCTCCTTTTTTACTTGATTAATTCCCTTATTCTCAGTCCTATGTCTTATTGGCAACTGTGCTCACAAGGGTTAAACGTACAAAGCAATCATCAGGACTCAACACTTTGTTCGTGACTGTGCAGTTTCTTGATTGGCTAGTTGTCCATCAGATTAAAAGCTGTAATCACCTGGCTAATTAAAACTTGCCTGGCATGTAACAAATCAACTGAAGTTATAAAACATTTGAATATATACATTACTAAAAACCACACTATCTTTATATACTGCCAATCATGTCATCATAACATTTGTCCTAAGGTACTCTGCGGGGAATTCTGACGTATCACGCTATAACAATCCACAGAATTGCCTTTCCTTCCACACTGCCCATTAAAATGCTGAAAAAAAAGCCCAAATTTCTCTTTATGTTATGTCAAACTGGTAGACACCTGTGCCTCCATTCAATAATATCTACCTTGATTTCAAAAATCCCTGTCCTGAAGGATTTGTGATTTAAATATACTGAAGAACGCGAGGGGAAAAAAAAAGAAAGAAGAAAGTGGAAAGAGGAACATCAATAAGACTGAAGTAGATGCTAATAAAACTGAAACTGCTATGTGTGCAAGACTTCAAAACGTTTAATCTATCTGTATATTAAAAATGAGGTAACACAGCACATTTTCTCAGCCCCTAAAAACTTTAACTGCTTTGTGCTATTTATAAGGGATTCTGGAGCAATGAAGTAGCAAGAAAAGCAAATGTTTTTAAAGCCACTATGACCATGCAGATGCTTATCAAACTCATTTTTCTTCATTTCTTTTCCTTTAAAAATACAGCAGTAGAGAACTACGATCAATCCTGTAGGACAAACTGATCTTACCTTGGCACTGGAGGGAGGGCACGTGGGGGGCACTGAAAGAAAAGAGAGACACAAAGTCAGCTTCTGCCAGTGCAAAGCCATCCTGAGGGCAATTAAACTGCTCCACAGAAAACAGCTGCTTCCAGAGACAATAAGAACTCACACTACCTTTTGCCACCTATGCTTCTGGAACCTGATTCTAAACATCTCATACACAAGCAAATACACATAAATAGTAAGAAACAAGTGCCTCCCATTATCAATCAAAAACACGGTTCTTGCACTGGATGATTCCCATCTAGATACAGGAAGGCAGACTGCTTGCTGATTTTGTATTATATAATTATACTTAAGAAGCACAGCATGAAACATTCTCCACGTTCCAATAATTCGGTTGATTCCAGCAACACAAAAGGCTGTTTGACCAGCATGGCCCAAGGGCCCCCAACTTACCACTTGTTTCTTCCCCATATCATTAGAAGCAGTTCCCTGGAAGGGCACTGTACACAGTTCTCCACTCCTGACGTTGCTCACGCTGAACCTCCTCTAATTCTGAACTAAAAATAAGCTCCTGGCAGCCCGGATTAGCTGGCCGTGAACCTCCCTGCCCCTGGGCCAGAGTCCAGCGCTACTCCCATTGGAATCAACGGTGCTTTGCTCCGGCAGCAAAGCTTGTCCTAAACTGTAACTGCCCCCAAACCACATTGCTCCATATGCTGCTGAAAATTCAGCCAAGTGCTACTTCAGGATTTTCACCTGACAAATGAAACAGCCAGTTGAGAGGAAGCACTTGCACGGGGGAAAAAAACTTACAAGCGTAGGCCGGGGCTCATTACTTTTATCGGTTCCTACGTTCGGGCAGCAGCTATCCTTAACTATTTAGGATAACCAACTGCACCGCATGAGATCTCCGGTCCCATAGCAGCAGATGCTCAGGACCCGGAGGAGCACGCTGCACAGCGGAGGAGCGGCCGTAGTGACGGCGCCGTTTTGGAGCCACCGGCCCCGCACACCGCGCACTCCCGACCCCGGTGCTGTTCGGCGAGCAGCCGCGGGCCTCAGCCCTAGGGCAGACGAGCGGCCCGCACCCTCACCCCGCAGCAACGCCGGGAGGAGACGGCACCGCTCCCACTGCCGGGCGGGCCCTCCCCGGCCGCACCGAGCCGCCTCCAACGCCCACGCCGCGGCCTACGCCGAAGAAAACGAAAGGCCCGGACTCCCGCCGCACTTCGGGGAGCCCCGCCGCGCCCTCACCCGCTCGGGGCCCGCCCGCGGCTCTGCCATGCCGCGCCCGCCGCCGGCGGCCCGAGCCCCCCAGGGAGGAGCCGCCGCTCCCTTCCGCCCCGCCC
>VXAB01012447.1:435051-588986 GCA_013399175.1 Odontophorus gujanensis
AAGGCCCGGACTCCCGCCGCACTTCGGGGAGCCCCGCCGCGCCCTCACCCGCTCGGGGCCCGCCCGCGGCTCTGCCATGCCGCGCCCGCCGCCGGCGTCCCGAGCCCCGCAGGGAGGAGCCGCCGCTCGCTTCCGCCCCGCCCCGCCCCGCCCCGCCGGTGTGGGAGCGCTCCTCGGCGGCAGAGCGGGCAGGCGGTGGGGACTGGCCGCGCGGTTGCTCAGACCGGCAGGAGGGAATCAAGGCCTTTTACCGACTGGGATTCTGGCTTGTTATCACCTTGTTATTACTGACACTATTCGCAGTTGAAGTGATATGCTATAAACGGAAAGAAAATAAAAATACAAGGGGAATGAACAGCCAATCCTGTGCTTTCCTAGCAGCTGCCCTTCAGTTTACGTCCCACTGCTGTAAGGGGCACAGTGCCAGCCCGTGCACCACTCCCTCTCCCTCCCTTGTACTCACCCCATCTCAGGGCCATGGTGGGCTCCGCTTTCCAATGTGTTTCTCGCCAAGGATGCTGTTGTGACTTCAAAAGAAGCTGCAAGAACAGGCTTACTACATGAATAACCTCTTTCTAGGCAGCACAACTTGCTCAGGTAGATTTTCTCTAAGAGGAACTGGGCCGCCAGAATAAGCTGTTTCCTCAGGGTCCAAAATACCTGTAACATGAAACGAAGAGAGAGATATTAGCCATAATCTCTATACCCTTTGATGAAGAGAACATGCTGTCTTGCCTCAAACCAACAGGAGAAGGAACTTCAGATTTGATTTTCCTCTTTAATAAACCCGTGTTTTGTCAGTTTTCATTCATTTGAGTTAATGGGGTAAAAGCCAAGCCCTGCTACATCATGGGGGCAGCTCCGTCACACCAAGTGGCCTCAGGTGTGCACCCATCACTCACAACTGCATGTCAGTGTGTGATCGGCACTGTCTGGGCTGATGGGACGCACAGAGGGTGCAGTGTGTGCTAACTCAGGTTACGACAAATAATTCTGAACATTGATACATTAGCTGAACGCAGACCACTTAACCACAAAAAACAGGCAGCCATGCTGTCTGCTTTGAAACAGGAATTTGAGTAGATTTCAAGATTGTCAAAAAAATCATCAATACTTTAGCATATTTGGGACTATATTTTCAGTCAACAAATGTATAACCTGTGAATTTTCAAACAACGCATAGAGCTGCAATCAGACATTCAATTCATTCAACCAATGTGTTAATTTTCCACAAAAAACAAGGTCACATATCGCACTAGCTTTATGTTTTTGACACAAATAAGTGCTGAAATGTTTGGTTTCTTATACAGTAACTATATATTGTATAATTTATGAAGGCTGCTTTGAAAGTAAAACTTCTTATTTTATTATGCTGGCTCACAATCTCAGAGGTGGATGTTGGTGGTACAGCAATGGGGGTGAATCTTCCCACCAATATTCCGTTTCATGTTGTTGTGTGTGACAGCAGAGGGGCAGTCTGACAAAACAGCATTCTGACACCAAAGTGCATATGAAGCAAAAGATGTGTCACTGAATTCCTCCATGTAGAAAAAATGGCACCCACTGATATTCACCAACATTTGCTCAACATTAATGGAGAGCAAACAGTGGATATGAACACAGTGGGGCAGTGGGTGGTGCATTTCAGCAGCAGCAGCAGGTCACCTCTGCTGGTGCAGGTTTTGATGAGCATGTCATGTAGGCTTTTGTTCATTGCTGACAAAAATGCATAGTTAATGGTGATTGACAACAGTGAAAAAATGTTTTGAAGGTGAGAATTTGCTCTATTGGAAAAAGAGCACAACCACATTATATCTGTTGTAATTTCCACACAATTAAAATAGGAGTAATTACTTTCAGAACAGTCTATGTGGCTCAAGACAATTCCTTGCAGTGTGGCCCAAGCAAGCCAAAAGGTTGGACACCCAAGTAAATTATACATATACATGCAACAAAATAGACTTTTATTTATTCTTGTAATGAAGAGCTCACAGTGTTTCCTTTTTTGTACAAAAAATGGGTGCAATTGTAACATAAAAGCTGAACAGCTACACAGAACATAGTACAGTTGTATCTTCTATAGCAGCTTCTTTCCTAATCCTCTTCCAAATCCCTTGCATACAAAGATAAAATCTTTCAATCCTGACATTAGGATTATTCTTGAAGGAAAGCAATCTGTAATCTTCACAGAGCTGCCTGCCACTCTGAATTATGTCTGAGTATCTGAGCATATCCATATTGCGGGGACCCACTGGGGCTCATCTTGTGCAAGATGGACTGCAGACAGCAGCTGAGCAGATGCTTCTTGTAAGTTGTCATTCACAATCACTTGATCAAAGAATTGACCAAACTGAGCTTCCATTTTCTTTGCAGAATCCTCCATCTCCTGTAGATCTTCTTCCTGTGAGACACAACAAATCTCTAAAGCTTTAATACTGTAAAGAGGAACAGTCTGAATGGCATCTGCAGAACAACCTGCGTCATGTAAACAAGAGGTGAGTAGACAAGACAATGGCAATGTATGTTATTTCAATTTATTGTTGCTATAAAAACTGAAGAATGCTGGCTACAATCAATTCCAAGCTTCTGAAACAGCTGATTGCTTTATGTTTCTCAAAGTACTTTGAGCCTCAGTATGCTCCACTTGCAGAATAAGAATGTGCAAGAGAGCATTTTAATTTACCTTCCCCACTTTCATGTTTCTGTCACTGCAATTTATTTCCATATATGGTTATGCACTGAGGTCTCTAAGATGCTAAGCATGATTATGACTTGCATGGAAACAATGGTGACAAATGCACTACACACATTGTAAATGCAAGCTGTGTGTTTCCTACAAACAGAACTTGTGTTCTGTCTATAGAACTCACTATGGAATGGCTATCAGTACTGTCAGTAATACATTATACAGCATTTATATGTGTGATACATAACAGTGATACATTACATAGTTAAAACTGCATGAAAAAATACCTTGTTACATCACTGAATGAAGCACGTTTGATCTATACATTTCAGTGAAAACACTAAGTGTATGTGTTGACTCAAATCTTATCTCAAGGCAGTTAGTTAAAACTGAAGAATCTTGAATAGACTCCTAGTATAAAGACATTTGACTCAAATGCCTCAATTCCTTATGTACAAATCACAACACTCCTACTTCAAAGCAAATTTAGAGGTGAAAAAAATTTAAAACATTAAAAAAGAACATAGATCTGATCCTCAAGACACAAACTTGTAAAGATGTAATCAGGTAGCACAGTTGAATGCGTTATGTTCTAAACACACAACCCCAGTGTAGCAAGTTGGGTCTCTTCCATTCCCACATCTCACCTTGAATTTCATGTTCACATAATAATCTGTAATGATTCTGGCATTTTTACGAGTTTGCCTCATGCAGCTTATGCTGGATGGCTTGATGAAGATAATATAGGGCTTTAATTCATGAGTCCGGGCTATTTGGATGCCCTGCAAAATAGAAGTAAAAACAAGTGTTTCAGGTGTATTCATCCCAGTTTTATTCCAAAAGAAAGCCAATTGTTTACAACATGCTATTACCTCCAGACCTAGCAGTAATCTTTTCCACAAACACCTACTTTAAAATGACCTCACTGATAATCCCTGGACCAGACATTATTAAAGCAAGTATAGCATACCAGTCACTTAATTCTGCTTGACAACCTTACTAGAAGATGCTTTCAATGTCAGTGAGTATCTGGATGTGGCCTTTAACAAACTGACAATGTTAAAGAGGACTCTGACTTTAAACAAGCCAACAAGCACCAAAAAACTATTGAGGAGCTACCTTTGGAAAAGTATTTTTGGAAAAGAAAAAATAACGAAGATAAAAATTGCAACATGTAAAGTTGGCTAAGCTACATCATTTAAAATACAAGTATGCAACTACACAGCAATTTTCCTATCACTAGCAATTACTAAAGAATAGTTATGTACCATTACTTCATATCCTTACTAAAACTTGTCCACAAACTCACATTCTAGAAACTCATAGTGGCATATAATGTTGAAACAGCAAGATTAAATTTCTGCCCTTCTCCTCCCTCTTGTTCAGGAAAAATGCAGCAGAAGAAACCTATGGGTGTTTTAAGAGGCAAAATGAAGACAAAAGTGTAGCCTCATCTGCTCCTAAAATGGTTTGGATTTTGAGTAGTACCCCACAGTTAGGTAACTTAAAAAAAAAAAAAAAAAACCACAAACCACTGCTAAACTAAGGCTCAGACTAGCTCAGTGTAATAACAGCTTCCACATGAAAGAACAGTCCTTGCTGTATGCAAGTATGAAAACTCCTTTCTGCACTATTTCACCTGACAATCCAGCTGCTCACTTGGAAACAAATGAACAAGAGAATTACACTGATCTGTTTGTACTTGTCATAGTAGTAATGTTCCCCTAAGACCCATGCAAAGACAAATCTATGATTAATGAACACTGTAACAGGAAATACAAGACAAAGCATCTAACAGCGTTCCAGTAGCTCATGAATATTATATAGAATTATTTTTCCTTCCAGGAAATAGCAGTTGTAGATTTCCCTTACCCTTTACAACTCACCTGTGGTTCCAAATCTATTATACATATCTTCCCTTCATCAAGGACTGTTCTCACTGCATCAATGCTGGTGCCATACAGGTACCCTTTGTATTCCCCATATTCCAGCATTCTGTAACAGTGGTGAGAAAGAAGAAAAATGAAAAAGAACTTCAGTCTCAAAAAGGTTCCATTTAAGTGTGAAACTTTCAAACTAATCCAGTGATTAAGACCAAGAGATCATAAAACATCATGAGCACCACTCAAATTCTACCTTTGCTCTTGCAACTTTGCACTGGTTAAAAAATGTAGCTGCTGGTGCTAAGCTGGTCTGTTTTAATAGAAAGACTATTGAAGCATAGAAAGGAAAAGTTCCTAAAGTTTGGCCCTTATAGCTGAGGTGCTTACACTGAGATGTCATCACCACAGAGGTTGGTTAGGGACATGCCTGATCTGCTCAATTTTGAAAAGAAGACCAGTTTCTAGGAGGGCTTATACTCCTAACTTACAAATCTCACCATATAAGCTCAGGACTAGAGACTACACTTTTAGACAAATTCCAAGATTAATTATAGAGGAACTTATTTGCATTTGCACAAATGGCTTTTGAAACAATGGGCCCAAGTAATTTGACCAAAATATACATCAAACTTAAACAGCAAGCATAAGGAGAAGAGCCCAGACTTAAGTCCTAACTGCAAAACCATCAGCTCTTGTATCATGTTATAGTTTACCTGTGGCTATACACCATGTTTTCAAAAGTTTCCTTTGATACATAGTGATATTCACGACCATTCATTTCATAACTCTTCTGAACACGAGTGGTGTCTGGAAGTAAAGACGGAGTAGAAATCAACTGCTTGTTCAGTCTTGCAATGTTATAAATGAAAGTACAGCTTTCATAAGGGCATATAAATCAATATTTTTCTAAGTACTAAAATTAGTTGTCCTCATTTGTTAATTCCAGAGCAAAAGCCTCATCTACTCTACTGGTTGACCAACAGGAAATACTTGAGAAGTTGCTAAGCTATTGGTATTTTCTGGAATGGAAGAAGCGTGGTTGTTTGGATTAAATTGATCAGGAACTTCTTTGGAACTAGTAGCATAATTGCTTTTCCTCCTCTGAGGTGAAGTTGATTTACGTTCATTCTGAAACATTCTGCAAACACTTCCATTATTTTTAATATCCCAAATATGAGGAAGTGCAAACGTGGAATTCCCAAGTTCCCAACAAGTTTCAGATTGATACATTTTCTGTTAAGTTATCCAAATCACAAGAGCCAAACAAGCAAAGGTAGAGAATTTCTATGATTAAGTCAGAAATTAATCTGTGTAAGTCTCATTTGAGACCAGAAGGCTAATAAGGAAAGCTGCAAAGCCTATTAAGCACCATCTCCAGTTGCTTTCATTCTCATACCTGATCAACCTAAATGCAACGAACTTAGAACATGCCTAAGAAATACTCTTGTTTCTTTACCTATGAGAAGGAAACTGAAGATTAGATGAAGTTGTACCAATTTATTACTACATAAACGTTTTAAGCTTTCAGGAGCTGTAACTTAAAAGTACCTTTGGCCGATTTACCAAAATAGAACAATAGTATTTTAAACCAACTTCCATAAAAGCAAATGTCTATGGCTTGCAGTACAGAACAGTCACATAGCAAAGAGCATACAAGTACCCAAAGGTAAGAGGTAGGTACCTGACACTTCTTTATCACCATTTTTGAAGGGGGTGGGGGAAAGAAGAAGAATATTACATACGAGGCACAGCACTTTGAAACTCTCGTGGGTTGCTTGCAATAAGCCTTCGCCTTAGCTCATTCACACCCACTCCTGCAGGACCTGAATAGTTGAAAAAACAACCAGTATTACTTAAAGGCACTCTTTGCACCCACCCCCTACATTTTCATAGAATCATTAAGGTTGGAAAAGACCTCTAAGATAATAATTTTATAACATTTTGCATATACACAATTGAACTGTAAATACAATAAGCTTGTATTTTTAGGTAATAGGCAATGACCTATCACCAGAATAGCAATCAGATTGCTACTTGTGTTGATGGATTATTTATCAGCAAGCAATCACAAGTTTAATCTTGTGAACTTCCTGGAAAATATACCAGATATGACTGAAGTACCATGATGGATGAGGGTACAAATTACTTCTCAGCAATACAGTCACTCCTAGGAAGTACCATTTTAAAACAAAACACTAAATGAACTTCCAGATTTGGAAAGGACAAGTAACCTGCTTTTACTCAGTCTGCTTTATCAGAACATGGAAGACTACAGAACAGCAGGTTTCTTTCAGTTGTAACAAGTGAAGAGAACTTGAGAAATGGTAGCCTGTTTACTACAATATTTACTATAGTAATCACAATTAAAGATATCTTTTTAGCTTTCCCTTCCACCCTGGATAGATTTTTCTAGTTCATAGTTTATAAAAGTCTCTTCTTCCTACTACCATACCTGTGTATGTTCAATTCTAGTCGTAGAAATGCTTGTATGGAATTGTTTTCCTAATTAAATACAAATATTTTTCATCACTTTTATATATCAGTCCCACCTGAATGCAAAACTGAATCATTTCTGTAATAAAATGGATTTTCTGCCAGAATTCACAACTGTACGATTTCTTCTGAAGACTTTGCTTTTTGTTGGTCTGTTCTCTTTCAGAAAGTTGTCTCAAGTAAAGATGATACATACATTAGAATTACAAAATCAACAATGGAGAAAAGTTACAAGAAAACATTCTTGAAATGTTGCTTTTGAAGGTACCTGTGCTGTCCTCATCCACCTCTTGTTCACAATTAGCAGTAGGAAATCTCAGCTGATTGGACACAAAGTGACTGTTTCCTCCCTTCTGTTCCAAGTTGTGAATTCTCCATCAGAAAGTAATTACAACTCACCAACTAGTACAATTAGTCTGTTCCGATCTGCTGGGTGCCGCTGGTACCTAACCACCTCCTCATATGGAGCTGCAAAAGTGCTGTAGCAGCTGCTAGGGCACCGAGCATAACACGACTGCTGCTTGGCCCGGGACTTCCTGCGACACAGCCGCATGCTTCTGCGGAAACCAGCTGCAAGGGACAAAGGCATCAGCACTAAAAACTGCAACTAAAATGCAAGCAGTTCATTCTGTAGCCTAGAGAGTCTCTTTCTAAGCTAAATACCTACACCATTTTTGAGCAGGGTAAAAGTTAATTTCACTAGCATACTTGGCATATTAGCTTGGTAAGACCTCTGAGCATTAGAAGAATGAGGTGAAATCTCATTAAAGTTACCTCAAAATTATCCCATAAGTACAGACCACAAAAATATGCCCCAAACAAGCCCAAATAGAAGTTTATAATCCTACAATATAAAGTATAAATAGGAACAGGTGAACCAATCTTTTTTTTTTTTTTTTTAAAAAGGTCCACTCTGCTAAATCAACTCTGGAATTTTTACTCCATCCTACAGATGGAATACAAATACTTCATAGAGATTAGTATCAAGGATAGGTTTATTGCTTCACTTCACTATCCAACTCTGAGAATTTCACTTTTACATTTACTTTTCTAACGAAAGCCGTTATCATTATTCTTGATACATGACAGATAACAGAGCAATGTTCGAATAAAGAGAATACTCAAGTAAGGGAAATATGCAAAAGTCAAATTAAATGGTGACCATGTCTCAGTAGAAATCTAAGAACAGAGGTTCAAATGGAGAAAGCAAATACTAGGATGAGGAAAATGGCTTTCTGGAAGTCTGGAAAACAGCATGAGCAGAATTCAGTAAGTCTCAAGGTGAAGTGAAAAACAAATCATTTGATTTAAAGTCCACACAAATATTTAATCTAGATCAAGTCCCAGACATCTTACTTATCTTTAGTCACTGCATACCAATGAAGACTCGTTGGCCAAATTCACCAAATTCTTCCTCTTCTAGAATGAGAACAAATACTCATGAAGGAAAAAAAAGAGAGTGAAAGTTTCAAAGCTAAACTGTTAGCAATTATTTCTGATCTCATAAGAACAGTGTTGCAGTAAGCAAGCTAACGTAGTTTAAAAAGCACACTACACAATAACATGAAATATTCAAACATGACCAAGTTTTCTGTAAGAGCTTGGAAATTAAGCTTGATCTAATTGAATTAAGCTTGGAAAGTCATGGTTTTTTTTCTAAGTTAGATCTGGAACTCAGTGTTTTATTTGTTCAATTTCTAAGATAACTACATGCCAGACAATGTTTTGAAATACTTCAAGTGCAAAAGAAGTCCACACAATTTAAGTTTTGCAGGTGAAACCTAGCTTACACAAATTCTTCAGTTACAACATTATGATGACAAACAACACGGCAGCTCAAAGTCAAAAATAAGAAATGTTTAACAACCATACAGGTCAATTTCTGCCCAACAGCGTACCTGGAAAATACAATGCACATCTACTCAGGTCACTCAGGTACTTATTGTCTTTTTTTTAAACCATCTTTGGATTAGATATATCCATACTCCAATATTCCAGAAAAATCTGTTTCCTCCAGTTCATTTTATCCCAATTTTCATGCTGTTTCTTGTAATGTTGTAACCATTTTGCTAAGTCTTCTAAATATCTACAAACATTTTTTAGAATTAAGTATCTTCTACTAAGCTCAAAAAACATCACATTCCCAACAGGTGAATGCTCTAGCTCAACCATTTTATTAAGGTGACTTGAAAACGAAAAAAAAAAACCTGGTGACTTCAGTATTTTATTTCTCTTCAAGAAATATTTTTCCCCTAATCACATGTATACTTATTCAAGCTATGCACTCCCTTTACAAAGGCTTTGCTAAGCCAAGAACAATATACGAAAGACAGGCATATCTCTAAATGCAGTATTTGATCCAGAACAAAAAAAATTACATATTTGATGCTTCGCAAATGAAAATAATATTTTAGAACTCATCAATGACTAGTAGTTATCTCATAAGCAAACAGATATCAATACAAGTTCAGATGCATGTTTTTTAGGTCTATGCACTCTGCCCTACTCACAGCTTTAAAAGAGTTGCATTCCAACTTCCTACACATACTAACAACTTGTTTGACTGAAGAAAACCCTACTTGGCACAGAACTGCTCAACTACAGCAAAGTTGAGATTACTGCACAGTTCACATATGTCTATATCCTTTCTATCCTCATTTATTTTGAGATGCCATACAGATCTTTTTCAGTCTGCTTTATCGACCCTCTCCTTTCATGGTACAGAGTACAGCACAGTAGTCTACAGTGAGCAAGTAGATCAGCTATCAGATATTGTAAGAGGACTATAGTTTCTCATCATACAATAGATCCTGATAAATTCTAATAGATTGCTGCTTACAGGAGTTAGAGAAAAAAAAAAAGTGTTACCTTCTTTAAGCTCCTCTGAGGGTTCAAAGACAGACAGAACAATTAGTATGGATTGTTTTCTCAAAACTAAAATGAAGAAAACCAACCAGCATGGCCCAGTGAATTTAGGAAATCTGGGAAACAGGTATTACAGGCTCTGAATCCAAAATACACCCAATGAAGCATGGAGCATGAATGTTCAGAATGAGTCTCATCTACAGCACCTATTTCAGTGTTGTACTTGCAAAATAAATAAAAAACAGCCAGCTAATTGTTTAGTAAGACGTAGGATAGGAAACACTTGTTTCCTTGTTCCTCTAACTGCTTAGATACAGCAGAGAGCTGACTCAGTTTTGAGTAAGGAATAGGATTTGCAATAATAATCCCCAAATGCTGTTATCACATGCCCTAGCCTGAAAAAACAGCTGAGTAGATCTGTCTTAAGAGATTTAGGCACTGACTGAGAGGTGGAAGAAAATCAATCATCTGTGATAAAATAAGATTCTACTGGCAAGTCAAATGCAGAAGAGCTGCAGGAAGGGGGAGGTGGAATTACATTATTCCACAGCACTGCCAAATACCTCAAAGAAATTTAATAGGAGATGACTTATTTTAGTGGAAAACACATTTATTTCAGAATACTTAAGGCTTTGCAGAATTCTGAATATGCAGTAGATAGGTAGCTGTTACCTAAAAGGATTTGCTTGGTTAAAAAAAAAAAAACAACCAAAAAAACAAAGAACCCTCACAGACTGACTTATACATAAAGCAACCATTTTATAATATTTTTTCTTTTATTTTTGACTGTGCACACAATCAACAATGCAGAACATTTTTCCTCTTTGCACATCAACAGCTCCTATAGGCACTGTAGGCTCAGAATGGCTTTTAAAACTGAAATAGTATTCTTGTTTTTGTGAACTGCTTGTTTTTAAGCCACTTGCTTTTTTTGTGGACAGTCATCTCAAAGCAAAACAATATCAAGGAATTTCAGAGTTAGGTCAGAGGAACTTACCAGACTCAAATGTTTCTTCATCTTTTTAATAATCCAGACAGCAAAGATATTAAAACAAATTCAAAAGTTAATTATTTTCCTCTCATAGGATTCTGGAATTATAGAAGATGGCAAACCAGTTTCTATGTCTGCTTCATATACATTTTCTTCACTTCCTTCTACACTGAGGCCATGCCTGAATTAACTGCCTTGTCCCTCTTGACACAGTCTTTCTCCTGAAAGTCTGCTTAAAAAATGTTCATTCCCCAATAGCAATGTGTGCACAAAGTGGACTGGCGTAGGAATTGGAAGACTCTTCGCATGCGGTCTGTTTTTGTTCGCTTTTTCTTTTTTATTTTTATGTGTCAGCAAATCTGCAGTACCTCCTTGCACACAAGGCAAAGACTCTTTCAAACCCCTCCTATGATGCCAGAAGTAACCCAGGCAAGTATCCAAGCCTCTGGCTAAGGATGTGACAGTAAGATATGCGAGATTAGGGGACTCTGGTCACCATAATCAATGCATTCCACCATGCATGCACTAACCCTGTGACACACCAAGCACCTGATGGCAACAAATCTAAAAACATTCAGGTGTCACCATGCCTTTATAAACAATATTGCTTGGGGATTTTCAAAGTTACGTTTAACAAATTTAACACCATACAAGCAACATTCTACATGCTTCTAAATGCAATCCAGATGGGGACTGTAACAATTGTTTCAGAAAACTGCAAAAAGTTCTGTAGGAGGCACTTCCAGGATCACATTACCTCTTGAGAACTTTTCTTAAATACCTCAGTAGAAGGAAGGAAGGAAGGAACTGTGCCACTTCAGGAAGTGTGTCAGATTCACACCCTCCATGTATACTGTTCACCTCTAAAACCCTATTATTGCTCAGCACCTAAAAACATATTCACATCAGCTCAGACTCTTGAATTGTGCGGGTTCTGAAAGATTACAACAATTTCTGGCAATAAATAAGCAAAACAGATGTTGCCATTACATGGTCCAAAACCTGAATCAAAGACATTGATTCTCATTCAGACATTTTTTGGGTGGCCCTTCATTTCAGAACATTTCACTGTAAACAGTCATTCACTGTACACCAGAACTGCAGACAGCTCATTTCATACAGCAACACACGTTTCCAGAGTATGAAAACAAGAATTTCTACAGTTAAGTTCACTTGGAGAATGATTCTCTTTATGTAGGAAATAAAATTAGCTTTGACTAGCTATTACCTTGAAGCAAACAATAGTCTCAAGTCAGTTCAGTTACCTGTTTCCACACACTTCTCATCAATCTGCATGTCATCCTC
Organism: Odontophorus gujanensis; assembly: GCA_013399175.1. Classification (NCBI taxonomy): domain Eukaryota; kingdom Metazoa; phylum Chordata; class Aves; order Galliformes; family Odontophoridae; genus Odontophorus; species Odontophorus gujanensis. The sequence goes on from VXAB01012447.1 coordinate 447,275, forward strand.
TGCAAACAGATTCAACACACACAGAAAAAAGTTATCCAGATCAGGAAAAAAAACAGAAGAGGGAAAAAAAACTTTAACATATGAGACAACTGAAAGAAGAGACTTGCAGTTCAGGTCAGCTTTAGACATATTTATGGATTTCAAGCGCTGCAACCACATCTTCCTGATGTTCTCCATCTTTAGAAAGCATAAGACTACTCTTTAGCAAGTGCTCTGAACACACCCAACTTGAATTCCCTTTTTGAAATAATAAAAGGTTTAACATGGTAGTTGCTCTGCTTACCCTGTGGAAACCTAATTATTAAATATTACTATTACAGAGTACTTTTCCACTGTTTTCTCACTGCCTTTAGGTCCATCTTTCCATTGTTTTACTCACAGAAATGGTTTAATTTGGTTGATCTTATTTTTAAAAGGAAAGAAATAAGAGAGTGATTCAGGCTCCCTCTTTATGCCTAGATCGTGTCAATTCACATCCCTGAAATTCAACATCATGGATTTTGGCAACCTCAGGTCTTGTATTCTGCTCTTGTGTGCTCTACATACAGGTACAGTAGCAACTATTTTCTAGCTATGTTCCAATCCTAATAAACTTCTGCTTCCATCCTCAGTATTTGCCCAAAGGTATCCTTTCAAGGATACCTCTCCTAGAGTTGCTTACGTAATCTGCTGAAGACAGAAGAAAAAGGGTGTCTTTTCCTCCTCTAAGCATTCCACCCAAACTCTCAGTTCCCCATCAGACAGCGCAGAGCTTAAGTTTCCACTTTTGGATAATTTAAGTTTCCACCAGTCCAAACAAACAAAAGACTTGCATGCAAATTGACAAGAGCTTAGCAAACACATGCAAAAGAAACATAAACTACCTTAATTTCTGGCAACTTTTACAAAGTCTAGAAAAAAAAGTGTTATGTTGATTCTAAGTACAGAAATGCAACATAGTCCAGACACTTTCTCCTACCTTCTTCCACAGTGCTTACTATCCGCGGTATATCCATTGAAGCAGTTAAAATGCAATGAGATTATGGTAAAAGAGAGCTCTAACAAATCATTTCAAGTCAGAAGAATCCTATGCAATGAAGCACTTAATCTAGGTGTTATATAATATTCTTTTTCTCTTGTGATAAGGTACCACAGGAAAAAAAAAAGAGAAGAAAAAAAGATACATGTTCTTTGTGTCTGGGAATAACTACAAGTTCACGGAAAGTTAAATTACATAGTTGGAAGATGGTAATGCTTCTGGATCTCCCGTGGGCAATGTAGCTTAACTTATATCTTGAAGAAAAAATACTCCATTCTAATCTAAGCATATTGTGTATCCTTTTCCTGTGCAGAGCAGTTATCTGTGCCCCTGGAAAGTCATGAGGCTAGTATCATTGTCACTTCAGAACTGGCTCTATGGGCACCAAGAGCTCCTAGCTCTTAAAGATTCCAGAAGGAACTAAATTCACAGCATCTCTCAGTCATGTATCAAGTACACTGGAGACAACTGCAACCACCACCAGTCCTCCAAAAACAACTACAACTACAATTAAGTAATTATTTTCAAAGGAATACTTAAAATACTTCTGAAGTTACAACATGGCTCTAGAAATAATGTCTTTGACTTAAAATGAATTAGTATGAGCTTGTAATTTCTGCATTCCTGGAAGCAGAGACAAGACCTTTCCTTCTTGCTCTATCACTCAAATAACTTCACTCACACATTGATGATTTGAGACAGAGGTGGGGCTGGAAGGGCTGAGACCACCAGAATTCTCGCTGCTTCCTGCATAGAAAGAAATTTAGCACAGTTAAAGAAAGAAACCAATCCACAAGGACATGATGCTTCAGCCATGTTCACTGAACATATTTAATATTAATCAATAGTGAGCTGGTGCAAAATGCCAAGAACAGAAATATTAGCAATTAAGGACTACTTTACCTTTTAAGAAGATGGTTTGAAGGTATAAGTCCAGCACAGGCACTGAGATCTGATACTTTCCTGGCCTGCCACCACAAAGCATCATTCTGGTCCACAATCTGGAGAATTTCACCTTTCTTAAAAGGCAAACCTGCATCAGCACATGGTATAGCAGGATCTTGTAACGGCCAGTAATCTGCCATTGCTCGCACATACAGCTAGTAAAAAATAAGCAAACAAAAAAAACACAATAAGATACAACATTACCTTTATAATCACAAAAGCAAGTATGTCCACTGGTTATGTCTGTTCACGACAACGTTGAGCTTAAAAACAAGATCAAGCTCTGAATCCTATCAATTCATTAAGAAAGAGAAAAAGGAGAGCAAAGAAATTGTTGAAGTTCAATTCTTCTCACAATTTACCTCTACATACCTCTAAAAATGTCTTCATTATAATGAAACAATTATATTTCAGCTTACTCTATTTACTGCTTCAGCAACAACATATTGATATCAGCTGAGGTAGCCAGCATGGCAAGTAACATTATAAGGCAGTAAACTTATAAGCAACACCACATCTCTGCATCACACAATTAGACAGACATCACTGTAGCAACTCTTTGCAATAGCAATGTAGAAAAAGGAGCAACTCTTACTGTTGTTTGGTTGCTCACAGGACGATCAGAAACTGGAATCAACTTGAACATAATTGTCCCTTGAGAAAGAGCCTAAATGATTGAAGAGAAGAATAAAACACGACTGGCATTCAACAGATAACCAAACTTATTCACTCAAACTTAACACAACATGGCTTTTATGTTATTATATTACAAATGGAATTAGGTAGACTGAGTTAATACAACAATATTTTTTTCAAAAGTAAAATTAAGAAAACTTCAAAATCTTACTGAATATTTTTAATTCAATGAAAAACCATGTTCTGTTAGAAATATACGTACCTTCAACATGAATTCATACCAAACTTTTCTACTGAAACCTAATTTAAATCAGAGGCAAGTCTGGTTAGGGGGGAGGAAAAATATTTAGTATTTGAAAATTGAGCATTCCAATTAAGCTTAAAATTACCTAGAAATAGTATTCCCATGGAAATAACACATAGAAAGACTTGACACTGATCATGTATAGCATGACCTTTCCTCACTAGCACTAACACTCTGCAGGGAAAAAAACCTGAAAGATTGTGTGCAAGTCAGTAAGTAAAAAAAGATAGATAAAATTTCTTCAAAAGAATTTGACCAGTGATTACCACTGCATTTTCATGCAAGTGAAGGCAAGTAACTTACAAGTTTATTCACTTCATGCTGCTTTGGTTCATATTGTAAGGTGTAGTTTTATTAAATAGCACCTTCCCACTACATTCTTGTGGAAGATGACCTGACTTCCAAGGAAAATTAAGCATCAGTAAAGTCTGAATAAATTAATAACTTACTATTTTTTCCCCACAGAAGTTGGGGATGGAAAGGCCACAATTAAGTTAGATTTAATTGTTACATCCATGCGTTGGATTTTTAAGCTTGCATTTGCACGAATTTTGTAAGCAGCTGAGAATTTCATCCACAGCAATGAAAATCTTTCTAGGGAGTGGAAGGCAGTACAGGTAGGAAAAAGGAACAGTATGCTGTTACCCCCAAAGTACAAAGAAGATTTAAAAGAGATTAAGTACCAGAATATTAATAACTTGTTCAGGCTCAAGTCCATCAACAGAAACTCCATTTACTTCCACTAGTTTGTCTCCAGCATACAACAACCCTACAGTAAAAACAAAGATGAAAGCAGCAGTAGAAGCTTTATTACAGCATGTATGATCTTGGTGGGAGGTAGGAAACAAAGATATACCACAAGTTCAGATGTCAGCTGTAGAAGTCTCCATACCATAGGTACACAAGAATATACTATACTGTCCCTGGATAAGGCTAGGAGATTCTGTGAGACATGAGAACTTGGAACACTTCAGTTTTCTTATTTAGAATCATAGAATCATTAAGGTTGGAAATAACCTCTAAGATTATCTAAGTCCAACCCCCATGCTATGACCACCATGCACATTAAGCCACGTCCCTCAGTACCACATCAATCTTTCATTGAAAACCTGCAGCAGCAGTGACTCCACCACTCTTCTGGACAGTCTGCATACACAGTGCTGTATAGTGTACACATCTGCTTGCCCATAAGGGAAGACTAATTGTAAAAGTAAAGCTATTATCTTGACAAATATCTCATTTCACCTTGAATTTTTATTACCTTGTTTCAAGTAATACCTACCACTTCTGTCTGCTAACCCACCATGGATCACACGGGCAACTGTTATGTCACCTGTTATCTCGTGGCGTTTAATAGTGGCACCCTGGCAAACAGGAAAAAAAAACATCGTTTCATCACTGAAGATCATCTAAGTTTCCTTTCAAATTACACGTCTGATCTCTTTTGCAATGACAAAAAGGCATTAAAGGATAAATACATATTTTTAAACAACACATAGAATTAGGAAGAATGTATCACTAGTAGTTCTATTGCATAGTACTAAGTCATCCAACATGCTCAACTCCCGTCATAATAAACTAACATCAGCATCTGACTCTCAAATCTTTCTAACCTGATTAGTCAGAATATGTTTTCAGCTTATAACCATAAATGAACCTTTCATTCTATCCTCTTTTCTGTCCTCGCTGTTTTGACAAAGAGAATAGTTCTCAGTCCTATTTACATTTTAAATTTTATGGGGTAAAGGCATCTGTCATATTCACACCCTGACTAGACAAGGCCCTGAACAACCTTCTCAAGTTGTCCCTGCACTGAGCAGAGACCAGATTGTCTCCCAGGGCCTCTCCCAATCCTAACAATTCTTGTGAATCTCCAATTCTATAAAAACCTCAAGAATACACACAATTTGTGTGACATTCCTGGAAATAAATCAATATGCACGTGATGTATTATCCAATAATTGTGTAAGTTGAAGTGCTTTGACAGATATCAGTAAACTCCATAACCAGAGGCTGGTTGTTTTTCACTAAGCAGACAATCCTCATGGCTTCCTCATTTTCAGGTATGTCATCTGGCAGTGGTGGAAGTGTTGGTTCAAAATCTTTCTGGGCCACAGCATCATGAGCAGATAGCAAGGCCTGTTACAAACAAAAACAAATAAACAAATCAACCCATCTTCAAAGATCATACATCAAAACAGATGTATTTACTTTTAACAGTGACTAGTCAGGAAGCAGAAATCAGAGTGGGCACAGGTCCCTTCTACATACAGACTACTACTTCTTTCCATTTGGCAATTCCAACTATGGAAAAAAAAGTATTAGGAACAGTTCCTCACTGTATTTCCTTTGGAAATCTCACAAAAGGTGAAACACTTCTATTTGGAGTTCTTGGTTAAGAATACAGGCTTTACACACAATATCAAGGAAACTGATTTCACATGTCTGCATCACCTGCTCAGAATTTAGCTTCTTAAGAAATACCTCTCTAAAAAGTAGTTGTTCATACAACTCAGCCCAGTGCAGGTAGTGCAGATACACAGTCCCCAAATGAATTCTCAACTAGGTTAGCCCATAACTAGGAAATTAAGCCCCTTCTGGCTTCTTGTCCGATTCCTGTGAGCAGCTGGTCATCTGTTTCCATTCCCATTGCAGACATCCCTACGAACAAATTTTCTATTTTCTTAAGTAGTACTTACCCTTAAGTGAGGAGCCCTCAGCAATCGTCTTAGCTCTTTGATTTCTCCAGTTGCAGGGCCTTCATGCAGTAACTCTACCACCTGATAAGAGTAAACACAGAGACTGATTCACAAATGTGCATGATGGGAACTTCTTCACAGAGCAGGTGATGGAGCACTGGCACAGGTTGCCCACAGAGGTTGTGGAGTCTCCATCTCTGGAGAGTTCAAGACCCACCTGGATGCCTGCCTGTGCAACCTGGGCTACGGAACTGCTTTGGGAGGGAGGTTGGACTCACTGATCTATAGAAGTCCCTTCAAACCCCTATAATTCTGTGATTCTGGAGGAACAATTAATTTAAAGGAAGTTCTTAAGTTGAAGAATATGAGATGGCACAGTGCCATGTGTTCTAAAATTACTTTTTTCTATGCCTCAACCAAAATACCATCACCACTGTCAGTTTCTCCACTTAGTCACTAATTCTCACAATTTAAAAATCAGCTATTAGAAAAAAAACTAAAGCTTTTTGAAAACCTTATGCCAAATTGCTTTATGATATCCATAACACTGAACGCTGAGATAAGAAATGCATATACACGTATTTGTAGTCAGCAGTTAACGCAAACAATTATCTCATACAGTCAGGACACGTGCAGCCTAATTATTACAGCTGTATGTATTTCCTTTTCCTCTCTTCACACAGTAAGTTATCAACTGTTGAACAGGTGAAGAATCTCTCCAGTTTACATAGTGTACTCAGACTCGAGACACAAAACAAATACTAGAACAATGTTTCCTGCAGCTAAGTTGACTAATTTGGTATTAGTAAGTGAAGCAATACATGGTCTTACCTCACGATTCAATGCATGTGCCTGCAACATGACAGGAACTGGTCTCTTTCCGAGGTAGTTTTGGAGGCATTCATAGATCTACGCATGTCACAATAGACAAGACAATGCAATGACAGTATCATTTCTTTTCTTGAACATAGAGACACATACATAGCATACCAAAGACAATACTGTATTTCTAGGAATTTGTTGTTTCAGCTTGAGCCAGAGCGCTTGTGATCTCAATCTTTAATGTCTATTGCACCTATGCAAACAAATATAGAAACAAGCAAAACAATAATTGTTTTTCCATATGGTCATTCAGCTAGCCAGTTATGCTTTAGCTTTTAATTTTCCAACAAGGAAAGCCGATTACATAGAACAGTAGCAAGAGTGTCAGTTCTGATTTGTGACTTTCTTCCTCTCCCTAGTTGAAGGCCTGATTAAAAAAATAAAGGTAATACCAAATAGCTGTATTAAAATGGTCCTAAGGGCATTCCGAAATTTTTCTCTTATTTTAAAGATTTTTAGAATCCTTACAAAAGAAAAACATTTGTACAGAATTTGTTTTATAAAGAGATAAAGTTGATTCTGACAGAAATACCAGTCAAAACTCTGAAACTCAGTTCTATAACAACGCACAGCATTCAGCTGTGTGTCAGATCAATATGGTCAAAATCAAAAAGTATGATTTTACCAATATCCATGCCAAGCAGTATATGTAGCCAAACAGACACTTAAGAGTGGAAAAAGACAGCTGAGCAATGTCATGTTCAGTCTGCTCCTCTACACCCCTAGCCTTAATATGGAATCAAGTAAAAAAGCTTTTATGTTTCAGATATAACAAAACACTTTTTTTCCATAAAACTAAAGTGGTTTTATTCACCTGGACTGATGTTAGTTCTAATATTAGGACTAAGAACAGCTAGCATAAATTAATTTGTATTGTCTTTACATGGCAAAATAAAGTAGTTATCACCTGGAAACATCTGTCTCCACAGCTGAATTTTTTTTATTTTTATTCTTTTACCTTCAAAAGTGCTTGCAGCCAGCGAGATCTCAGCAGGTCATATAACATGCCAACACCATTGACATCTCTTTTACAGAGCAAACTCAGTTCTTGTAGCACTAGAGTCAGAACATGAGATAAACCTGAGTCCAAGAAACAGAGAAGTGCAACACATTTCAGCACAAATAGAAGATCAACCAAAGCTAATCAGTGACCCATTCCTCCGAAAAGCAACTTATTTCTTGCACGAAATATGCACTGATTCCCTCTGTCTGCTTTACTTGCTTTCTGCAATGAACTCTGCTGCATGACAGCCTTCTTCTGTTATTGTTATGTCAATACTAGCAATTTTAAACAGATCTGTGTGAAAAACACAGGGAATCCCACAGATACCAAAGTCTGGGTTCAAGCTCAGATCCCCTAAAGTGGTAGGCGTAACAAAAACCTGTCTTGTTCATTTTATAGACTTCTCCTTCTGATGACCCAGAGTTTGGGCCAGGGACCACATCTCCTTCTACACATCCAAGAAGTGCAGACATTTTAGAGGACACCACTAATAAAAATGCATGATCCTTCGAAGTATATGCCATTGTCAGACACCCAGAATGCTTCACAGAAAACAGGAAGAATTGTTCTTCCTGATAGAAGTTATATCTGTTAGGAACAGTATTCTAACACAGTGGGAAAAAAAAAACAACTGTTTTTCACAGAGAAACAAACTCAGAGGTAACAAACAGATGAGAAATGTAACACAAAGTCAGGCCTAGCTACAAACTAGATTTTAACTGAGACCATGGAAACTACTTTTGTCTCAGAATTACCAACAGATTGTTTACGATGTGTGATGCTCGGTTCAGGAAATAACATTTATGACAACACTAATACCCCACCATACTAAATAGTGTATTGATGATGCTATTAGTGTTCTTGGAGAGACCATAAAAGTTAGGATACATGACTTACTCTTAAAGTCAAAATAAAGTAGGTTGTCATCTTTTGCTGCTTCTAACTTTGTATTAAAGTCGCAAGGTGTTTCTACTACTTAGTGCCAAAGTAATAGAACATGACTGTAACTAGTAACTAAAATTACTGTGTAATTTTATTGTTGCTTTTAACAATTTTAAGCATGTCTCAAGATGTAATACTGGAAAGATGTTGAAATAAACTCGAGACACTAATAGCTTTTAGTTATGTCAAAGTCATTATAATAATTTCTTTCAACTATGGTTCATCATCCAGCAAGCCCAGAATAACTGAGTGATCTGCTGGAAACAGTATAATCAGCTGCCATTATCCAGTCACCACATATAACTGAACACAGAAATCAGCTCTTACTTCTCTCCTGAAAAAAATTTTTATAGTCACTGACAGTTAACTATTTCCTATTTCCTATATCAACTACACACTGTAATAATGCCAACACTCAGATATGATCTGTTCTCAACTTTAGTTTCAGTGAGCTATTTCCACTGGGCAATAGTTTATACAGGTACTTCCTTGTTAAGCTTCTCCAGATGGGACTCTTACCTCAACCATCAGGCAAAATTATTGACTGTTCCAATTGGGAAGCCTGGAAATATACCTCATTATGAAAGAAAACATTTGTTTCAGGAAAGCAGACAAGTAAATGCTTATAAAAATAATGATCTTTGAATTCTGTGAACCTTAACTGTAAGCCCCACAGCGAAATATATATCTCAAAACACAGCTAACTTTAAAGGATTGTCTGCAGCAAGAACTTCCTACTGCCCAAGAGAACATCGCTTCTTACGATCTCTTCCTCATTACTCATTGCCTCCCTCTGAGAGAACTTGTACTAAGTACCTCCAAGAATGCAAACCCTACACAAACTAAGCTCAAATAAAACAATATACTCCACATAGAAGTGTGAATCTTTGAAATGAAGAGAACCATTTACTTCAGATTAAAAAAAAAAAAAAAAAAAAAAAAAAAAAAAACCTCTTACAAATTAGAATCTTTTCATGCAGTTACAGGAATCCTCAACTTTAAGCCAGAAATAAATGTCAGTAATTCTCTTCTGACACTTCATAAATTACCTACCACCATTAGAGACCAAAAGTCATTCCCATTATTAAATAGTAAAACTTTTAGACATAGTTCATCTTTCTCACAACTCAAGAGTCACATTGTGAATGGAATAAAGCTTTTTTGCCGATTTTCTTGGAAAAAGAAATGCAAGAGTAACAAGTACCATTATCTTGACTGCAGTCTTCTGGCACCTCCATTTTTTCTTTCATTTCAGGAGATTCCATCTATGTTTTTGAGTACAGTATTCACACCAAGTAGGGTTCACAAAGATGCTGAACTAGGGAAAAGAGTATGTTCATACTGGAAATCCATCAAGTATATTAAATTGATACAAAAGTAGAACAACAAAAAAAACCAGTGACAACCATTTTTTTTTATACATCCAACAACAGGTTGCAAGCACTAATTGAAGGCATGAGCCACAAGTGTAAAGTCAGTTACCCACCAACACACAAAACACAGAGATAAAACTCAACTGCAGTATATAATTTTATTTCTTCATGGAATTGTCATTATCTTGCTTTATTAAGCTATCTAAAGTAACAATCCGCATGTTATAACTTCTGTTCCCCAGCTCTAAGTGTGCTACTATGGGAAGTTACTTTCCAAGATTTTAAAAGCTTGTTTTCTGTAAAACAAACATTTTACACATCTTGGAAAATAATCATATTCAAAAAACAAATTACGTTCTTGTTATTATTGACATTACTAAAATTGAAAAATTCAAGGGCATGATTTTGCAAAGATAGGATCTGTTTAAATCATTTAAATAAGGTCTTTGAAAGGATTTGTTTCACAATCATTTCATGTTTTCCCCGTACTAGCCTCAAAGTAAATTAAATAAAAAATCCCACACCTCACCTCATCTGACACAGGCATACACAGTTGATTACCTTAGACTAGAACTAGAGGAAGGTTTCCAATCTATTTCTGTTAAGAAACAATGCAGTAAGAGATTGCCTTAGAGAATACCCAGAATCCTTCATTTAGAAGTTGCATCAAGCATGGAAATTCCTCAGGTAACACAGTATTCTCTCTCATTTGCGCAGTCCTGTGCTGACTGATTTCTCTAGACTTGGAAAATAACTTGGTGTATTTCTACACCAAAGTATCAAAAAACCATGGATGAGAGATGTAAAAGAAGCTGAATTACTACACATCTTAGTTAATACAACTTCAAATCATGTTTGATACAAATTTGAAGATATTATCATTATTGTCATTATTGTACGATTACTCTTGAAAAAACTAAGTATTAGAATGGGTCACTAGAGAATTTTCAGAGTACAGGACAAAAGGCTTGTGCTCAGATATCTGATATTGCATCAGCAGTATGACAATGTGTACACAGTGGATGCTTTACCAAATTCTGTTCAATATATGGTAGCTTATCTCCTGGAATGGTAAAGCAAAAGCACAGCCATTTTCCTTTAAACTGTTCTGCGGACAGAACACATCAAAGGCAAAAGCAGGAAATGTATTACCTTGATCTGCTTATAAAAGCAGAAGGCATTACTGTCACTTTTACTGCACATCTTAATTCTTATTTTTAGACATTTTTCCTCTCTCCTGTTAAATCACAGAACTGTTTTCAGAAGGCAGTGGAAATGAAAGGAGAAAAAAACAGAAGTTAGGAAATTCTGATTCAAACATTTTATTGCTTAGTATTGGTAATTCACTACAAACTGCCTCCACAGGATGCTCACTTATATGTCTTACTGAAATTCTAATCCAAAGACCACTTGTACAATTATGATTTCTCCTTTCAAAGACCAGCAAATACATAGTTGGACCTTCCTCCACCACCCAATGCAACATTTCTATTTAATTGTTGCATTATACTACACAATTGTTTTTTCACCGAGGAAAAACTATTTTTCTGTATTTTATTTATGTAACAGTTTATGTAACACTGAATCCTCCTGCCATGCACTCACTGGGAACTGGGTTTTGAGCCACTATTAATTTTTTTACCTCAATATTCTTGAGTTCTGTTCCTTTAAGGGTTTGCATTCTCCTTTGGTTAAGCTTTCTTAAATCCATCATTAGGCAGATCAAGTGAGCAGGCCATATAAATCTAGCCATGAATACCTGTTTCTTAATTACTGAAGACATTAAGATAAGGCCAGAAATATTTACTGTGGGATGGTTTAGACAAAGAGGAATCCATACACTGCAAGCTACATTCAGGACATGGTAACCTGGTTTTCACTGAATATTAATATGGAATCACACGTGAGCCTCAGCTTCATTGTTCTGACCCACCTTATCAGTAACAGTGATAAACAGTAAATCAAAAAACAGTAAATTGCACAAGCAAATAATGAAAGACATAGCACCTTCTAACGATATGCCTTATGCAGAACTTTTTTCTCCTGCACTAAGTGAACTTAGAGTAGTCCCTCCACTGACATAGGTGACTCAAGTGAGCATGAAAAACTTTTCTTTTGCATGCTTTTCATACTTGAACTCAAAAAGCCATCTGAAACAGAAGCAGAACGAATATATATTTTAAGCAAAGGCAGAGAAATCCTTTGAAACCATATACGTAACTACTGCAAGTCTGAGGTGGCATACCTGTTGGGGTTTTGTTTTTAAAAAAGAACACCCAGTAAGCCATTCTACAGTATTTAGATAATCATTTCATTACAGCATACTTGCATGTGTAAAGTTGTTGATTAAAAAAGTATGTTAATTACTCTTTGTAACTAAATATATCGGGTGATATGATTCATCCTTTCTTCTAAAAGGATAGCATATAGCTACACTGATAGTGCTATTATCTTGTTTACATGGTGGTAGTACCACTAAAGCATCACCTCCCAGAAGAGCAGCACATTCAAAGAAGAATACTTGAGTGCAGCAAACCACAGTCATGTGAAGTAGGCTACTTCCAGCTGTTTAATGCCAACAAGCTGGGCTGAAAACAAAACTGGTAAGATGAGCACACTGATCACTAAATCAACTTAAACAGTACAAGGTGAGGAAGTTCACAGAAAGAATTTTTCAGTCACATCTACAGTATCTCTCACTATACAAGAGATAGTTCCCTAGACTGCTTTTACAATAGGGATGGTTCTGAAGTCAATTTACTTTTGGTAAAGAGTCAGTGTACATAGAACCTAGCATTCAAGTCAGACTAATCTGCAAAGATTAGATAAGAGGAAAAATGATCTTTTGAGTTCCTACTCCCTAATTCATACACATCTCCAGCATTTAGCTGGTGGGAACTAAACAGCTACCACACATTTAATCAGTTTTGCCACAGCTATGAAAAGACATCAATTCCACAACTGCATGAGGGAAATTCACTTCTATAGCATAACAGTTTCAGTACAGCACATAATTTCTTACCTGCAAACAGTGCAGAACACACCATGTTCAGCTCTGGCAGAATTTCTGGAGAGAAAGAATATTTGTTGGATGTTAGTAAAGCAAGTATCCTCACTGCCCTAGCTAATCTAGGGACATCCCCTCCTTTCTAATCCACAGAAACCTAACCTTAGAACTAGTCATTACCAGGGAGAACAAATCCCCTTAACCCTTTTCTTGCTTAAAAAGCATACTTTGTCTCTCACTTAAGTGGTTTCTTATTCTCAGCAACTTTCTCACTTAATAGGACACCCTGCTTTTTAGATCTGTCTTCAGTTACTGTGCCTACAAATTACAATGTGTGATACTTTAGCCTCGATCTTCCATTGTTCCTTACAGGACTTCCGCTGCAATGCAAGAAACATCCAGCTTTCAAGTTAAGGAAAATAAAAATAAAAAGATGAGGAAAAAAAATTAATTTCCATGAGATAATAGAGATGGAAGTCTTTCAGGTTAACTCATTCCTTGGTTAGCTACAGAATCTTCTGTGTATTAATTTCCTAATGCATCACAGCCCACGTAGGTTGTAAACTGGAATCTGTGTCAGAAACATGTTAAATCCAAAGAATCTCTTCAGCCAATAACTAAGCTATGTCAGAAAGGCAAAAAAAAAAAAAATCCAGCCCAGGCTTCTAATAATCAGAAAACTAAATCTGTAAGTGATATCATCACTATTTTTAAAATAATCTGTGTACAGATAGAGAAGGCAGATTGTTGTTGTTTTTCAATTCTCAAGTTTGTTCCATTCACAGTAAATGAAGCTACACATTTAACATTGTTACATATTTGTAGCTAAACCATCTTTTTGAATGGTAGAAAGAGAATGGAAAAACATTCCCACCTGTCAGTGCATTCTCAGCTTAAGGCAGAGAAGCAATACGGAAGTAAAGTCATACAGAAAAGAGTTCTTCACATGTCTAAGTTTATGATTAAACTGGTTTGTTCTTCGGAAACACCTAGAGATGAGGATCGATGATGCTGAAGAGTTACAAGGGAAAAAACAAATGTTTTTAATGATTTGCATTCATACAAATAGCGAAATAATTAATGAGTACCTTGCAGATGAAAATTGGTTTACCTGGTTGTTCAGCATAATTGCTTTTCAAGAAGCAATTCTGTTCCTGCAGTTTTCATTTACATATCTTTGTATGTTGAGTTCTAAGAGATGACTGCATGGAAAGACACTTAGCACAAAAGATTAAACATTATAACTTGTGTGTTACTCTTCAATATACTCTCCACCCATAGTCACATATCTTTTCAAAAAAAAAAAACCAAACATTTGATAGCTTGCTTTTTTTGTTTATCTCTCATCATATTGTTCAGCATAATTTAAACATAGGATTGAAATAAAATAATTGTTCATGAACTTAAAGAGGTCTATTCTCTCTATTCTAGGTTGAAAGCAGAACAGTACAACAATACTTCTAAGCATTGCCCTGCCAGAATGACTCACTCTTTTTCTGATAATGCTAANTATACTCTCCACCCATAGTCACATATCTTTTCAAAAAAAAAAACCAAACATTTGATAGCTTGCTTTTTTTGTTTATCTCTCATCATATTGTTCAGCATAATTTAAACATAGGATTGAAATAAAATAATTGTTCATGAACTTAAAGAGGTCTGTTCTCTCTATTCTAGGTTGAAAGCAGAACAGTACAACAATACTTCTAAGCATTGCCCTGCCAGAATGACTCACTCTTTTTCTGATAATGCTAAAAATAATTTCAGAATGACCAATCTTTTCTTACTTTATTTTGAAAATTGCTACATTACAGTCACTGTCCAAAACAGTATTTTGACATGGGGCTTCTTTCCATTTAAGTGCCAAAACACAAGCCATGATTACTATTTCAAAAATACTATTAGCATTATCTATGGTAGTTAGACATACCTTAAATCATTATAACATTCTATAATCAGTTCCCCCCTCCTCATTTTTGTACCAGCCATGGTGAAGAACAGCTCTACAATACCCATATTATCCATTAGTGTTATTCATGTAAATAACCATAAACCACAGGAAAACACACGTACACAAATCCCCCAGGAAAATTACTTGTTCTCTAAATGTTCAAAAATGCACCAAGGTAGTCTTTTTATTTCATCCTGATATGTAAGTGACCAAATAAGTAAACAGGCAGAAGTCTCAAACCTAATTCACTGTCAGCTTGTTCAAGAGCACGTTCCCATTGTTTTATCTCATGGGCTTCTAAATAAAGTTTGTCCCTAGACCCCTGGTTAATGAAACTTAACACTCTCAAGATTGAGTGATTAATTTGGTGCCAGAGTTTGAATTGGTCAGTGCCTTTTCAATTATTTCATACACAGAAAGCATGGTGAATTCCTGTATATAATTCTGGTAAACAGGCAAGTCTGTAATAGTGTGATTAGCTAAAATAGCACATTAATACTGCATTCAGTAAGTCTCTTTCACAAAGATGCCTCAGAACTTATACAGCCAAAACACACTATAGGATATCATTTATAAATACTAACATTTCTATTCTTAAATAAACAAATCTAACAGATAAATTCAGGAAGACTGAATGGTTCTGTGGTGCAACTCATCCAGGTTTAAACACCTCTGTTGACAAACCAGGAATAAAAAAAGAAACCTACTGCTTTAGAAGCCATGCGACCCAGACTTTTACACTTACTCTACATAGATGCCATGCCTTTTTGTAGTATTTTTAATTTAAAGTAAGTAAATGATTTGTTAGGATAGGAAATTATTTCCTCTTGGCAAATACTTGACAAAGCAAGTTCTTATCTTCGCCACCACTTCACAGATAGCCTCTGGCAGCAGTTTTCCAGTATTAAAATTGAAAGTTCAGGTGTAACTGAATGTTTTCATCAGTAATAACAGAATTGCAGCATCCAAGTATTGTCAATTTTAAAGTGTCATGTCAGGAAACAAAGTGGTATAACTGAAGTTTCACTCAGTAGATAATCCCAAACAAACAGGTCGTAAACAGTGGTCTAGGTAAGCTTTTCATGTTGAATCTGGTAGTAGCATGCCTGAATTAAAACAAAAGTCACGATAGCATATGTACCAGTTCTGAGCAAGCTGATGAAGAATCATATACAAAAAGGTTGATTTCCTCCAACCCACCCCAACCCCTCATTCCTGTCCAAGAAAACATGACTAGGCTTTCAGGAAGCAAGTACAATACAGTAAAATTGTAACACAACAATCCTCTGACACAGTAAACAAATTATGTCCAACTCTTTATTAAGAAAGATAGCATAATATAAAAGTTGGGCCTCTGAATAAACTTGTTTCCCCATTTTGCAAAGATAAAATACACTTTTTTTTGCTCACAAGTCTTTCTTTACCCTTTGACAGAAAGACTTCAAAATGAAAGCATTTCCTCACACTACAAGGATGTGGGTATGAATACCTCTCAAAAGCACGCAGACTGAAAAGCAAAATTTCTGTTTTATGCTCAGACCTTAACTTTCACTCCTGGTCTGCTGCTGTTCACTCAACGCAGCTCCTAACATGCACAGGACCAGTCAAGACCAGCAACTTGCTATGTTTCAGTAAACAAAATAAGATTCCACTTCTATTAGATTCTTGAAGAAAGTTTAAGCAACTCAAGACTTGCTTTTTGCAGTACTACAATAGGTATGAAAAAAAATCTGCACTGAATTCTATTTCCACTTGTTTCAACAGTTTTGATGAAACAAATATTACATTCACTGTGGAGGTCCTAGTTGTACAGTGGGTTATTACCATGGAAGACCTTCCCTTCCTCCATACTTAAAAAGAGGAGGATACTAATTAGAATGTGGAAAACAAAGACAACCTTATTTCACAAAATTGAATTTTTGAGCCATCTTGATGCAATCTTTGACTTAAGCTTTATCAGAATTTTTAGCCTCAAAAAAAAAAAAAGCACCTATTTCCAGTTTTTATAAAAAGATTAAGGTTTCTTAAGTTGCAGGAGAAAGACAAGGTACATGTGAGCATACAGAACAGTCAAGAGCAAGCAACTCGTTTTACATTTGAATAAAGGAGAGTTGCACACTGTACTATTTTCTTAGTAGTTTCTATAATTGCTGGGCTATCCTAAGCTTTGTTAAGTTTCCTCGCTCATCCTAGATAAAAATTACACAAAAACTTAAAGTTAAATCCTAACATTAACACAACTGACCTAAGTTAATCATCATTGCTCAAAGCTGATTAATTTCCTGATTAATTTCCAAATATATATTTCTTATAATGCTGAATAATTTTCATACCTTTAAAGTGGTAAACATGATGCCTTGTTCCCCATGTTGCAGGTAAGGATCCATCAGGTCTTCAATTAAGTGCACCTCAGACCCCAGATTCCTTATCCTGTCACACAAAGAGGAAACAAAAAAGAACAAATGAAGAAGACATGGCACATGATATACTGGGCAAGAAATAATCTTTTTCCTAACCTCATTCTGAGGACACAGTCTTCTCAATTTTGACTCTCCAAAACATATTCAGGTCAAAGCAAACAACTAAACCAGAAATTTTACTAAACTACAAAAAGCTAAGCATTAGTCCTATAATAAGAAGCTTGAGAGTTTAATACAGGCATAAGTTCTCAAACGACCCATGCTCAGCTTATGCCTGGTAATGGTAGCACCTACCTGGCTCGTAGCACCACATATAGAAAAACAGGAAAAAGGTCATCCATGGACCACAGAAAATCTTCCTGAAGACTCTCAAGTACATTCTGAGATATCTCTTCAAAAGTCTGCTGGATTACCTTCAGTTTGTCAGCAGGAGTAAACGTGGTACTATTCGGAGAGCAAAAGCAAAACAGGATAACATTATGCAGCAATGTATCTGCATCTAAATATGGAAGACAGTTTTCTAGCTAGCTTTCCCTCCATGCAGGAAGATAAGCTGGATCATCCACGGCAGAGCAATCACAGCCTGCAATGGCTATGTAGTACACCCCAGACTATAGTTACAGGTTGAAAGCACACTGCTGCCAACAAGACTATCCTCATAGTTTAAAGTTAGTTAAACATTGTGGAAGAGAGGGGGAAAAAAAACCCTTAAGTTCTTACAGTATAATTCCTTATGTCAGCTGACAGACACAAACTATCCCCATATAATAGGTAATTTTATCCTAAATGTTTAAAAATTCACGTCCATAGTTGAATAGACATCCTTTTGTTTTTGAGTTTGTCTACAGACAAATTTCTCAGTCACCTTTACAAGGCTATATGCCATTCCTCATCAGAAGGATTTTGTAGTAGGTACGCTGAAACTTCTGGTTTGCCTGAAAATAGACCTTACCTACCAAGGCAAACTGATAAGGCGAGAAGGATCACAGTTAAGCAGATGCCATTAGAGCAGAACCAGTGAAAAACTAAAAGAAAAGCTTCAAAGAATTACCTGATTTGCTGCAAGCATTCAACTGCAGAGGCAAAGCAGGCATCTTTTGTATTTGATGATACCTGTGTAACCACAAGCAGAGTCGTTATTCAAGTTTAGCAACATACTATTTAGGGAAAGAAGCAGCATATCATGCTTTGTCATAAAAGAGTTTCAGATTCCAATGCAAAGAGAAGGAAATGTGCCTGGAAGCTAAAGGTATCCAAGAAAGCTGTCATGTATTACGGAGTTCCTTTAAAATTCAGAAAAGCCTATACTGAACAAGTAGATAAATTACAAGAATCAGAGACTTTTTAGACATCTTCCAGGTCAAGGAAGACTAAGAATCAGTGAATCTTACTGGTTAGCAATCAAGAGGGAGCCTTAAGACTGTAACAGCTGAAATCTAGAGAAGTCATATTAGTTAACAGTCACAGATCCATAGGTTTGGAGCGAACAGAAAATAAAGGATATAATTGTGAGCTCTTAATGTATGCAGCTGAGTCTACAGCTTTCTGAATGAAGGAGAGAAAGAATAGACGAGTGCAGAAAGACCTGAAAATTCACAGAAATAAGGAAACTGGATAAGAGAAACAGATAAACATGATGTCTCACTGAATGCATCCTGTTTAACAGATGGATGACCACAGCAAATAAAGTAGATAGCTGCAGATAGCATCAGACACCATGTGAAAAGACATGCTGTGTAGTACATGTATGTAGTGAAGGGATTCTGCTCTACAACAGAAAAAACAGCCCCAAACAAACAGATTGGTAAAAATACCAGAAGCTAATCAGAATTTTGCTTAGTACCTAAAAATACAGAAGTTTTGCAGCAATTCAACATATTATTGCTGAATTTCAGAACATTTCAAGTCTAAGCAAAGGTCTGCATCATGTTTCCTCAGGTGAATCTTGAACTCTATTTAAAGCATTCATGTTTTGGTAAAGATGGAAGATGCCTTGCTGGGAACCCACAGTTCAGGGAAAGGGGAGGTAAGCAGCAGCTCTGGTTATTACTATAAACCTGTAACATTTCATCTCTGTCAAATAACAGCACATTGCTCATGTTCATCAACTAGCATGATCAAAACCACACAGAATATTTACAAGTTTTGGCCAAGTTGCAGTTATAAATACAGAAGAGGTCATCTTGAAGGCAGGGGGATCTAAATGACTGCAAGAAATCAAAAGTTTCAAATAAAAATATACTGGTTCAAAAACAGATGTGACAAAATATATTGTAAAAGTTGAAATTGTTCAAAGTTGCGATAATTGAAATAATTATTACTGGAGCACAGAGGCTAAGAGCTATATTACTACTGTTTAAGACCAGTGTTCAGCCTCTGTCAATATTATGAGTAAGAATAAAAATAATTCACTTCTCCTAATCAGAATACATACAGTAGCACAACTTTCAAACAGCCTGAAAACTTGGTAGATATCTTTTCCTCATACATTTTCAAAACTAGAGACCAAGCAAAAGGGTTATGAATCTCTTCCTGAACTAGAACTTCTTACAGAGTAGAACAATAAATGGCAGAACTGGACAAAGAGTTCTATGAAATCACTGATGTAGCTTTTAAGTAGCAAAAACTGTTGTGTTTTGTTTTTTTTGTTTTTTTTTTTTTGAGATCCAGACAACACAGTATCCCCTCAGCAAAAAAGTTTGTCAAAAGTTCTTTGACCTATTCTGTATGGCTTTGATTTTAAAGAGCTGAACAAAATACACTGTAAGTCAAGGCCAAATGAACATACCTTTCTACTCTCTCCAAGGATGGATACAGTTGCTGGCCAAAATTTCCTGCAAGAAACCCGGAACAATCCATTCATATAACAAAGCCTATTGGTTTATAGTTTTTACCTTATGAAAACAAAGTTACATTCTTTTCTGAGTCAGAGCATCTCTTCCAACAGGTAGAACTATTTCTAGCACATAACTGGAAAATACTCAGATTTGAAATGCCTCCCTCTGGTTTTGTAGAGATACCAATCTTCCTTCCCCTACTCCCCCCATTTTTATTTACTTTAAGTGAGAGAAGCTTTGATTCATGCTATCGACCACAGTAATTAGCTTGAAGATATATTTACGTGTATTTTAATCAGAGAAATGCACTCCAGACAATCTTTGACTTGCCTTACCTTTTTTATAGTCTTTCTTTAAGTCTTGTTTTAGTGTGGAAACATACTTACGCTTGCACTCCAAGAAAACTTAGAAGAGCCATATCGGTTTGCTTGT
Organism: Odontophorus gujanensis; assembly: GCA_013399175.1. Taxonomy (NCBI): domain Eukaryota; kingdom Metazoa; phylum Chordata; class Aves; order Galliformes; family Odontophoridae; genus Odontophorus; species Odontophorus gujanensis. Next base: position 467,724 of record VXAB01012447.1, read on the forward strand.
TTAGACGTAACACACACTCCCAATAAACATCTTCCTCACGCTCATTGTCTAAGGCATATAACATAAACAGAGGTGGATAGAGTCGTGGCAGTAGTACAGGGAGTAGCAAGCCAAAACTGGTTACCACATAGCTACAACAAAAGAAGAGGAAAATGGGGTGAAGAGAAAGACATTTGAAAGAAAGACAACTATAAAGATAGAATTAAAAAAAATACTGATTGGAAAACAGAATTTTAATTTGGTATGAATTTATTCTATGAGGAAAGAGTAATAGAGAAAGTACCAAAAAAATCTGTGCTAAGAGATACTTAACAGTAATTTTCTTTTGCAGTCCATACACAGAGTACTCACTGGGGAGTTGTATACTATACTGTAGTTCAAGTTTTATCTGCATATTCAAGGTAATCATTTGGTTCCCATTTTGACCCACTCCACTGTGAGCTTAACTTTAACTTTACAAGCTTAAAAAAAAAAAAAAAAAAGGGGGCTAAGTCCCAGCAAGTTACTTGACCTAGCTCCACACACTCGTACTACAAGGCATCATGAAGTCATGAATCTTCGCATCAAGATATAATCTTAACAGGGAAAGCTGAATGTAGGGTACACACTTCTGTAATCCAGGCCTAAGTTTTATTTTTCTAAATCTGTCATCAAAACCAAAAGGAAAAAGCATCTGCTTATATCCACCAATTATAGCAAAAAAAAAAAAAAGCCCTGTATTTTGTTGTTTTCTGGGTTGTATTTTTTTGTTTGTTTGTTTGTTTCTGTTTTTATCTTGAGAAAGAAAAACTGTTAACAGAAAATAAAGCAAGGCCTTCATTAGTTCACAAGGGATTTTTCTGCTTTATGTACCCTGGCTCAGGAGATTCTGATCTGGAGTCAGATTTCCCACTGCAGAATGACCGTCTTCCCTTTACTTCCACCGGTTGAAATGGAATTGTGCTGCCCTCTTCCGGAAGATCAGGGAACAAGAACCTAAGCAGCAATACATACAGTAATGTATGAAAATTTACAGAAATTTCCACAAGAAGAGATGATCTGAGAGAAAATTCTCCTGAATTACATCTATGCTGACTAAGACAGCACAGATTATATATGTACAGTATCACCCACCTGGAATAAAACTTAAAAAGGCTATACCCTTATATGACAAAGGGACCTTGGCCGCTCTGACAACACCTCCCTATACATAAGGCTTCCAGTGGTTACTAACCTGGATCCTGCCAACCTGAAAGCAAAAATGCTCCATTTAAAGCTGCACTTGCTCTGAAGATTCTAAGCAACCACTTCATATCAACATGGCTGAGCCACATTCCTAGTAACGTTAACTGAATATATTGCAATTTCCCATTCTTGTTACTCTCCTAAACCCTCTGAACGCTGTCCTCCCACAGCATGAATATCCAAAGATGCTAAACTGGAAATCTATACTGAACACTTCTCATCTGCATTTTAAAGTCACGGGATATAAGTCACTGGGTGTAAGTTCCATTATTTTACAATCTTGACAGAATACTGAAGACTTCTCAAAAAGTTTAAGGAAATATCATCAACATCCAAAACAGAGTAAAAATTCTGGCATGCTTGGACTACATAAATTCAGTATCTGAGATATTTATAAATAAGTCAGCAGTAGTTTCACTTGAAAATTGGAATCTCATTACCTAACCAATTGGAAGATGCGCTTGAGGTAGGACTTGATCTCTCTTACTGCCTCCTGCAGCAACCGCCGATTAGCTCCTACTCCAACGTAAGTCATTCTGTAGACAGCTACTAGTGTTTCCACCAGCTTGCCCAGTGGATGGAGAGGAGTATCACATGCCTGATGTGAAAGACACCAATTGCCTGGTCAAATAAGTCAACCTGCTAGGCAGGTTGAAGAAAAAAAAGTGGAACTAGAGACGGATCAGAAAGCCAACACAACACAATTCGACACAAAATATTACAGACATTAACAAATGATCATGTGAACTATGTAGTTTACATATTAGCTGAATACAGGTTCATACAGTCGTCAAGATAGTACAAGAATGTGCTACTGCTTGGATAAGTACTAAAATAACATGATACAATCAGCAAGTACTTCAGGATGCTCTGCTGGGAGATCCACTGCATAAAAATAAAAACAGCAACTGAGAAGAAACTGACTTTAAAGAAATATTCATTAGATACACAGTGATTAAAGAAATATTCATTAGATACAACATGGACTATAAGCATGCAAATATTAAAGGGATTCATGGAAGCTCTTACATAAGTTATAACTCAAATGAATTTAAAACAATGCCTTCCCAACAAGCTATGTGAGCATTTGTTAGTCACAGTACCTTTATCAAATATTTTTTGATATTTTCATATTTTTCCAGGGTGAAGGCACCAATGTGTTGCGGAATGAATTCCAGACTTTCCAGTGTCTGAGTATGAGAACGGCTCAGTAATTCTGGACTGCAGTTGTAAAAAGGACAAAGACATACAGACTATTTGAGACACAGAATAGGAATAAAAATTGAAGCTAAACATGGAAGTTACCACAAGAAAGTGATGAGCCATAAAGAAAAAGATGGTAGAATTACACATAGGAAACTAGTCAATCCTCCCTTCAAATTTTCAAAGTCTTACTGAACCCTTCAGCCCAAACTTCACCTTCTAAACCTGTTGCACAAAAACTCTGAATCTTTGCTTAAGCAAACTGAATTGAAAATAATGCTGTGGAAGTATTCACCCAAGATTTGTTTTACCATAAAATCCCAAGTCTGTAAAATCAGGAACATGAAAGACACTGACACCCACCCTGACAGACATCCAGTAACCTCCAGCAATTTGTCACTACACATTTCCTGAATATCAGCAGTATTTATTAGGAGTCACACTATGGTTTACAAGGTAAGTTTCTTGACATTAGAAGCCAGCTTCGTGCACTAATCTTCTGAGCTCACTTTAAGCTATTTTCCTCTTTGCATAGTCAAGGCTGCTAAATGAGCCTTTTGTGCAACATCCTGAAAGTCTACCCCTTTTTACTGTGTTTTTTGTTTGTTCATTTGTTTTGTGGCTTTTGTTGTGGTTTTGTTTGTTCTTTTACTTTTTTTAATATCTCATGAAAAAGATTACTATCCAAGAAACCTTCTCTTTCCACCCCTTGAATTTCTGTTTTCTGTATTTTCCTGATTTCTCTGCGCTGATTCTAGTTGTGACAACTGAACATTCACTTACCAGGTTACCTGTAAAGATTAAGAACTCTCAGTAGTAATTAGCTAGCATCATACTGAATAATCTAACAGATTGTAACACCTGAAGCAATCCTAAACACCATGCCCACCTGATAGAGATGTTTGTATTAGGATTTCTGTTTTGATGTTTTGTTACTGTTGCGTTCACATTGCACATGATTTCAATACTTCCTTCATCTTGCAAACCACATAATCTAGGAACCAACCTGTCTTTGTGTTGCCGTCGGTTGGTGGTCAGAGCCACTGCAATGTTGTCCCAAGCCTTCCATCTATCACCCTGGCCTGGGCTCTCACAGCCAAGCTGGTTCCAACATTCTTCAAATACAGCCTTCCACTTCTCATCAGGAGGCACTGCCAGGATCCCAAGTTTCCGCCTAATAAAATGATCAGTCTGTTAAAATCAAATGCTCTTGAAACAATGCATTTAGACGTAAGTGGCTTTCATAGCTAATATCAACCTAACATCTCAAAGAACTTTACCAAAATCTCATTAAATGTAAAAAACTATTAAGCATATTGCTAAGAATAAACCCATTACTTGGAAAAAAATGTCTCAGCTTAGAAAGAGGTAACAAACTTGTATTCATACTTACCATTATTTTCCTTCCTAACAGCTTTGAAGTATGTATTAATCCATGCAACAGATTATAAATTTACAAGATTAAAATGTATTAATGTCTGTGTGGAAGCAACAATCAATGTTACTACTTTATGTATATCATTCTTAATCTTTCTTTTGTTGTTCCAAGAAACATCTTTTTCAACATGAAAAGCACTGATCTGTTTTTCAATAATGGGACATACAGTGATTGATGAGGCTTATCTGCATCACTAGTGTTCATTCAGAAGATTTGGACACATTCACATAATAAGAACATAGTAGAAAGATAACCCAAACATCTCATGATCTTGGAACTTAAAAATAGCCTACCTACACAGATAAACAACAAAAATCGATCTATGGCTTCAGTCCCAAAAGTATCATCTACAAATAATACTGCATCACATGTTAGGAATGAAGAGGTAGAAAGCAAAATAAATCCAGGCATCTTTTCACTGACAGCCATTGCTCAGGGATTCTCTACACACAGAGCCAAGAACTGCCTATTCCTATTCATCAGGTGTAAAACTGAATGTAGGGCTTCACAAAACAAACAGACTTAAGTCTGGCAGTGCTTTTTTCTTGATCTTCAATCAAATTTCAGAAACTGCCAGGCCTTTCATAAATACTTTTTCCCCAACAAATTTAGATGAGAACTAGAAACACTGACATTGCTCCATGTTTTCAGTTTCACAAAGCAGAAAAAGGAGGCTTTCAAGCTTTTTCACAAATGATATCAGAAGATTTTCGGTCTCAAGAGAGACTGCAAAGGGTTGATGAAACACTTATTTCACAAGTTACTTCACAAATAAGTACATACATATATTCATAGACTCCCTACAGGGGTAAAAAAAAAACAAAACAGGCAGTTGCTAGGGTAGTGAGTGCTCAGTACAGCAAGGAGGCCTGCCTAACTCCACATCCCTTTGTGGACGTCAGCACTGTCAAAAGAAATTACCAGTGAATGCTTTAGGAAGCATACCAAGAAGTAAGCTAGGTTAAAATAGTTGTGTTTCCCATTTTAATCTGAACTTTGAGTAAGCTTCAAAGAGACTGAATTCTGTACAATTACTACTAGTACTGCAGACTAGTATACAATGCTATAAACACCGAACTTTCATCTACTGCTCTTCCTAAAACTCTTTCTTCTACACAAAGACTTCAGTTATGATTTAAATAGAACAAATGTGCTGTTTCTTTTCAGAGTTGATACAACCGCTACAAATAATATGACGTATGTTTTACAAAATTATTTTTGTTAGAATGCCTTTTGTATTATTTTCTGTCAATTCACCAATTCAAGTACTTTGAATTTCTGCCCTGTTTGGAAGGGTTGTAGTAGTTGCTAATTCTGTCCAAATGTACCCTTACTGACATTATTAAATTACCATCGAAGTCATTAGCAGAAGGCAGAGCACCCTGAATGATTTAATCTCTCAAACATAACTTAGTCTCTTTCACAAACAGAATCATAAATCATTAGATATAAACTCAGGTTCTAACACACAGTCTAGATAGAAATAAAAAATACTGACTGCTATAGGTCAGTAACAACATGTCAAGTACCCTGTAATTTTATACCACTACTCAAGTAGTAATGAATACCACAACAGCTATGAAGTAGGTTTTTATCTTACTTTTCAGAGAGAAGAGAAAAGGAATCAAAAAGGAATCAACTTCTCAAAAACTCATTTTTTTCTTTGAAAAATTTAACCAGCCTCTGAAGGTAACCCCTGGCTTTTTTCACCAGCATTACTGAACACTGCCAGAATTTTTCTTGTTCAATACTCACAATGCTTTGGGCTTATCCTTCTCACTCTCATATAAGCTAGGCTTGAAGTAGGTTCCTGTGATTTTTATTCCAGATCCCCATTCTCCACTGAAGAGACCTTCAATATAATCTCCATTTGGCAAGGTCAACGTTCCCTTGAGAAAAGACAACAAAAATTGAACTAAAATCCACTGCAAACCAAAATACAAGGTTATTATTTTAAAAGATAATAGTTTATAAATGATTGAAATATCAACCTTTCCACTCAGAGTCCAGTTATCTGAAAATTCCCCTTCATAAACTGTATCATCCTCAGAAAGCAGAATGCCAGTCCCCTACAAAGAGAATCATAAATAACACAGAGCTATAATTATAACAGAAGGCCTGACTACAGATCTAAAGATACATTGAAATATTTGATACTAATATTTTTCATGGGATTTTTCTGTAGTTCTTTGTTTTTTTAAATCAATGTCTGCAGTAGTCCCAGGTAAAACAGAACAGGGATATAGACAGTTAAATATAAAAAAAAAAGTGAACAGTACAACAGAAGTTTAGGAGAACAAAAGGCTTACACAACAGATTGTCATGTATGACCAACCATCTCCCCAGAAAGGTACCACATCTAGAGGACAAGTTACTGTAGCACAAATCCTAGCTCCTAACTTACCATCATTTTGTTAGTGCTGAAGGCTCCTTCATAATACAATCCAAACTGAGTAACCACAACACCATTGCCTTGACAAAGGTCATCTTGCCACATTCCCATATATTTTTCTCCTCTGAAGAAAGAATGAAGTAGAAATAATGCAGCTTAATATGTATCTTGTCTTTCTACGGCTTTATTCTGGTATTTGACCATCACAAAAATTATATATGAGTTATAAATCAATTGTTACAAGTCTGTCAATCCAGTTCCACAAGGTTAAAGAGAATAAGACTTTTTGATAGAAAGCAACTCTGAAGAACTTCCTTTAACAATTCACCTTACAAATCAGCTATATTCAAGCAAACTGCTCCTGACTGCCTGAAATAGTTAAAGCCCAGTTAAGACCAATTTCTACTTAAAGAAACCAAACCAGTAGTCACAGCAAACAAGAAACAGAGAAGCTTAAAACTGATCCAGTTTAGCAAACAAATTGTATGTGGAAAGACAGATCTTCAGCTTCATTAGGTATCTACCCAACATATTTGACAGATGGTTAGAACAGATGCAATATGCCCATTTTAGGTAGTTTGCTGCCAGAGTTTTGAATTGTTTGCTTAAGGTAGATGACTCAAATTGAGAGGATAAATAAATAAAAAAAATCAGGATATTCTGTGTGGGGATTAAGAAGGCCTACAAAAAAATCACCTGACACTTGAAAATACTATCAGAGCACAACTAATTTAAGTAAACAGCTTATACTGAGGAACATTTCTGGACAACATCTCTGCAATAGTTACGCTATGAAAACAGCCTGATTAGACAGTATTAGTTAAACAGTCTTCCAGACTATTTGAAATACTATTTTTTGTGACTGTTTAATTCCCCCAAGGTCAGATTAGTATTTGAAACTAAGAGCAAGTTCCAAGCCTTTTGAAACACTTCCTAGTTTTCTCTAAAAAGAACAGGATGCTTTCAGCATACAAGCAATAAATAAAATTAACTTAGCAAGGATATTCTATTTTCTTTTAGAGTGAAATAATAATCTACTTAATAGAATTCTGGTTATTACAGAGCATTTTGCCTCAAGCACCCTCAAATAATTATGGTTGGAAAAAGGAGATAAAACCCATTCCTGAATTCAGATTAAGGTCTATCTTCCAGCTGTTTAGATCAATAAGCTAGCAGGATGCTGGTCTGATCCATCAAGCTTGCTACAGGGGTCTCTGTTGGATGACAGCTTCTTAAAGAGAGAAGTTTGTATGTTCAGCTATCAGATGGACATTCAGAATATAAGTCCTGACTATTATGCAATAATAATGACTATTTTGCAATAATGACAAGTTATAAAAAGATTCTGTAATGATGCCTTATGCGCCTGGGTTGAAGAAAAAGAAGCAAAGAAAACAAATCATTTAGCCACAAATGTATGCGTACGTCCTCTGAGATCAGAAGAAAAAAATACTACTGAGATTTGAGTAACTCAAATAGAAAGTAAATACCACATTCCCTTCCTCACCCACCCCTATGAACTGCCACTCCATACACAAAATTCTGCAGGTGAAGGGAACTGCCAGGAAAACTCTCACCTCCTCAGTTTAAGTGAAGGAATAAAGCAAGCAGAGACATTCCAGCACTAGAGTATAAGAAAATACCACCACCACATATCAAGACTATATACAAAACTGAGGTTGGGCAACACCTAGAGGTGCTCTAGCTCTGTTTCAAGAAATATACACTTCTTCCACTTCCAGTCTTTTTACTATTCTGCTTTGTAAGTGGGCTTTCAGTCCAGTAAAACCAAAACTGGTTTCTTGAGCTCCGACTAAAACACCTCTTCTCAGGAATGAAACACCAATTTGGTGACTAGAAAGACAAACCTATACTGATCCGCACTCAGAAAGCATTTACTTAATGAACTTATTTACAGCAAACCAGAAACAATTCTATTTCTAAAGCCACCACTTTACCAACCAGCTCTAAGAGGAAATATTTTGCCCTCATAGTATGACAGAAATAGTCTATGGAATACCCGAGTGTGAGCCAAAATTTAATTTAGTCTTATATAGCAGGTCACTACATAACTCAGGTGGTGTGAAATTTTTCTTACAGGTCTGAGATCAAAGAATACTCCTCTCATAATATTCACAAGACTTACAGCACTAACACAGTATCCCTCACTAAGGCACCATATTCAGCACCAGCTTTCAGGCAGGAGCATGACAGAAAAGAAAGGCAAAAAAAAAATTGACTCCAGATACAACAACAAAAAGAAACCTCTAGATTCATTCTTAAGACTATCAATACAGAAAATCTAATGCAAGTAGGAAAACAAGACAGCATTGCAAGAAGTAGGAAAAAATTTGATCTGGTAGTAGTAGCAGTACTAGCATATATGTATGTTGTACCAGTGCTTAAGAATTCAAGGAACACAAATGTTACCTTGTAATATCATCAAAAACCCCATAACCACTCTTCTTATCCATTGTCCACTGTCCAATGAACATACTGGGAGAGGAAGAGGTCAGCTTCCCACTGCGCAGCAGGCCATGGCCATGACGCATGTTATCCTGAAAGCATCCTTCATATACTTCACCAGTAGCATAGCTATGAAGAAAAGAAATTAGTAAGATTCCTACAATTTGCCATCCCTTTTTTCTTATAAGAACTACACTACAGTCATACCAAGTACAAACCACAGTTAAAGTACATTTGGGGCATAAGTGAGCTTTGTTGTTTTTTAAAGACAACTTCTCCCCAACAAGCAAGTCTGCTATATGTCACTTAGCTTTGAAGAAAAAAAAAAAAAAAGAACATTGACCTATTGAAAGGTGATAGCAACTGTAGAATAGATGTTAACAACAGAACATGAAATGAGTATAATTGTGAACAATTCAAAGTAAAAGCAGAAAATAATCTGAGCTAACTCTATACCTATATACAGGTAAGGGAACAGTGAACCAGAAAATCAGACCTGCTCTCCCTTCTTCAGCAAGAAGGGCAACACAAATACAAAGTTACCTGTAGACTCCATGCCCACACATTTTCCCTTCCTTCCAGTACCCCACATAGTGGTCATCTTTATTCAAGGCTTTATTTGGCACTCTGTATTCACCATACCTGTCAGTGTACAGAAATGGAACAGAAGTAGCTATAATACTAATGCACTTCATCAATAAAAAGATTTAACATCCATTCTAAAATCAGAATGATCTACATTTTAGTGCATGCCTAGCTACAACAGTTACAGATTTATGTAAAGAGAGAAAGCAGAAATTTCAGCATCATTAGGTCAATTTAATCTGTACTGCTTCTTCTACTGTTTGATTTTGACACTGCTCTAAGCTCTTCCCTTTCTACCACACTACAGAAAGTCAAGAAGAATGCTAAAGGACACAAGACTTCTCACATCATATGTCTACCTTGGCTGCCTTCATGTCTTGATAACTTAAATGCACTACTATCTCAGGGGGAGAACATGAAAAAAATTAAAAAGATGCTACCTTCCAATTATGCTCAAGCATATGCACAGAATTGTTCCTATTTTTATTTTGTCTGAACAGACAATTTATTTGTAGGGTTTGATCTTATGAAGAGATTAAAATTCTGTTAAAGATTCTCCTGTGAGCATATCTACCCCCATAACATAATACTATTGCTGAATGTTAAGAATCCAGCATGCATGCTGAAATGCAAGTACATGCATTTATTTGATTGTCATAGTAAATACTGCTATATCCCAATCTATTTATTTGTGTTGGGAATTTGTATCTCAAAGATTGACAAAATGATCACGGTTATTTACATTTACTTGTTACATGTGCAGAAAGCTGTGACCTGGTTTTATAGTTTAACATATACCAATAGCTAAGGTGAACATTAACAACCTGCCTGCAGCCTGACTACACTTCAATTTCTCCTCTGACTCCATACTTCAAAAATACAACTAGAACTGGATCATAAACTCTCCTCATTCATTTTAAAATCAAAGGCTTATTTCAAGACTTAATCTTCTTCCAAAATTCTTACATCCGTGCTCCACAAGAAACATGACAAGAAAAAAAGTGACAGAAGTTGCATCACTATACTGTATGAAAATCACTGCCTTTTCTAGAAGGAAAATAAAACACCAACTGGACATTCTGAAAGAACACTGCAACACAAAGTATTAGTTACCTATATAGAAGAAAACCTGACTGTGGAGTTTTTAACTGGGTTCCTCTGCTTTAAATTTCACACCACCTACATATTCTTTCTCAACTGTTCTATTATCTCTGCATTCTGCAGTTGATTACCCCAGTCAGTTTCAGTTTTTATTGAACAGCAAGTTTTTAATTGCAGTTATAGAGCCAGCTCTGAAGACAACACTAACATTCCTCTGGTACATTTGTATGTGTATCAATACACACAGATATCTTAACATACATAACTCTGAGTCAATGCAATTCACCGCAAAACCTTTTAATTAAAGGAATTACAATCTTATAATCTTTGTTATAATTTATACTAAAAGGTATTTATTGCCCATCCCCTTCACAAGTAGTGGGAGCTCTTACCCATCCTCCAGCCCAGTTCGGAAGGTCCCTGAGTACATTCTTCCATCAGCCCATTTTAGAATCCCTCTGAAAAATATAGAAAGTCATAGATGTGTACCAGACAATCAGTTCACTCAGCACTTCCCAAATAACTTCTGTGAATAAGCCTACTTATTAATTCAGTAACTACTTCATTTTGTTTTCAACTGTTACATTCAAATGCTTTTACCTGCCATGGGGTTTTCCTGACAGCCATCTCCCATCATAAACAGCATCTTTAAATCGAGGGTCCTTATAGAAGGTGTATTTGGCACTGCGAGAAATAGGAGGTTCCTGTCTTGGAACATTCCCACCAGCTCCATACAGAATTAAATCAGAAGTCCCTTTAAGGGCCTGATCCACTGCTTGGCTTATTGCCCTCAGCCACTTAGTCTGAAACAGAGTTTTAATCACAGAATTAAGCTAGCATCTGTTTTTGCATTGAATCTCTCCTTTGTGCTCTGCAGTACAGTACTGCTAGTTCTCCCTGTTTGCTTTTACTGAAGGAGAGAAAAACCTCCTTCATATCTCTGAAGCCATGAAAAATTTGTAGATATGCCTACCTTTTCCTGTGGTGTTGAAGAAAGCAGAACAAACTGTTCTTCTGGTGTTGTAATCTTCAATCCATTCCTACAAGGAGGGCGGGGGAGTTATTTTAATCTAGTGAAATTTCATCCAAAAAAAACAAAAAGGGCAAAGTTTCTTAGAGCATGAATATTGTATTCCCCTACCCACAACTCACTAGAATTCACTTTAACATTAGGCCACGAGTAAAAAAGCAGCAGAAAAGACTACTGGCTAATCTCTTGATTCTACCTTGTTCTTAATTTTTATACAATTACTTAAGACAGAAATAAAAAAATCTTCTGAAAGAAAAGGGGCTAGACATGATTACATCCAACCCATTCCTCTCCTAGTTTACAAAGCCCTAATCCTCCCACCTGAGACACCTGACTTTTACAGCATTACTACACAATCAATATTCATACTCACACATTACCAGCTTCTTCTGAAAGAGCTTCTACCCACAGTGTGGACAAGGCAAAAATATGGTGTGTTGAAAACTGAAGACAAGGAAAAGGAAAACTTCACTGAGTACTGATTCATTACACCTGCACAATGCTTTTTCTGAACATACATTTTTTCCTCTAAGGGAAAAGTAAAACAGTATTACAAGCTCCTCATGCGTGCCTTCCTCTCTCAGAAATAGCCAACAGAAACCATGCCAACCACAGGGCAGCAGCAAACATAGATTTAAAGAAAACATTAGTAGATCACTTCAAACTTCTTAGTAAACATGAATAAAATACCACTTTGTGTTAAGAAATATTGTAATGAATAGTGCAAAAACTTACTTTCACTGTACAAAAAATGAGTCACATTGTTTGAAAGAAAGCTCTGTTCCTGGATGCAAGCTGACATACCTGAGCATGCACCAGAGCATCATTAAAGAGGATAAACCAGTTTACAGAAAATCTTCCAGCATGCTGTAGGGACAGCCCCCTATTGCTGCTTTCACAGATTAAACGACGGTCTGGCTTCCGTAAAGAATCCTAGAGGTAGAGGTTAGAAAGAGTCACAGAAGATTACTTCTCACTGATTGTGATTTAAGGTCAGTGCTATTTCTTCTTCATAGTGTACTTTCAAAGGTCAAAACTTTCTAAAATTAGATTACTACAGCAACACAACACAAAAATGCAACCTGCAACTGAGAGTAGCATAGATAAAGTTCACAGCCAAGGCCTACCAACTACTAACACGCTGACAATTGTCATCATACCGTCATTTTCCCAGGAAATGTCTTCCAGAAGCTAAGTGTGTATTCTGCTTCTTTCCTTTTTCTGCCAAGATGAACAGCAAGGCTTTCATAACAAGAACTAGAATCTTGTAGCTTCTGGTATTCTGGAGATGCCTAGGGCACAAAGCAAGACAGATCTGAGAGTTTCTGAAGACCCATACCGATAACACTAACCAAGCTGCAAGGCAACTATCCCATTTTATTAAACGATCACCAAGTGTATGACAGCTGATCTGGTTAATAAAATAAACAGTGGAAGCTAGGTTATTTTCTTGGTCATGTTATCTTGGTGTGCTAGGAGTTCTTAAACCACATAAATTCCATGAATGCTAAAAGCAGAATGATTAATATACAATTACATGATTTACTTTCTTGCAGCTTAACAAGATTTAGCAGAAAAAGTGCTTATAACTTCAGAAGTAATGCTTCTAATAACCACATTGAGATGGACATACAAGTAATTTTTGTTCTTGGATAGTCTTCCACTTTCAGAAGAATGCAGTTGTATATAGTAAAAGTCTACCCGACATTTACCTGTTATCTTCAGTAGAGTGATAAGCCAAGGAGCAATGCCAGATGGAAGTGAAAAGCAATATGCAAACATCAAAATAACGCAATACAAATTTGCAATTAAGCACTCAAGCAGACTAACAAGTTCTGGCAGAGTAACAAGATTCTACCTAGCATGTGATCTATGTAAGTGTGACTTAAGAATATGCAAGTAAGCATGCATGATCTCTCCCTGCAGCAAATCTGAATCGAATGTAGCTGCATTGAGGGCTAAACTACTTCCGATTACCTGGCATCTGCTTCCCACTGCTATTTCCAAGCCGTAAGTTTCATGCACATATTTTTTGAGATCTAGATAATAAAGACAGCTTACCACTTCAAAGCATGTGGCAAGCTTTAGCAAGGTTCTGGCATAATCATGAAGTCGTCCAAACGGCATGAAAAACAGAGCATTCAGAACTTCCACTAGCTGCAAGTTTTCCTCATTGTACTCAGACAGTTTCTGTAACAGCTCCTGGTTTTTACTCAAGAAGTCCCTAAACAGGGGGACCATTGGGGAAAAGAGGAAGGAAAGAAGAGCAACAGTAAGACATCAGTGATGATTTGCACCAGTGAGCACTGTACTAGCACAGAATGCACCTTTTGGATTTTTATAAAACAAAAATAACGATGGCAAATGCATGCTACTTATTAATCCGTTCCCAATTCAACTTAAGCAAGTACTGTAATAAAATCATAGCACTCTACCAACTGCAACACAGGACTTCAGTTCTGCTCTCACAAGCGCAGTCATTACACTGGCTGAAGAAAGCTGACTTAGTTGCCCCACTTGGAGAGTAACTACTTGCCTTTTTCCCCTTTGACACTTGATTAGTAAAAGAAAATAGGTGGAATGTTTTAGCCTTTATTGTTAAAGTAGTAAGTTTCTATCAGCATTGACTCATACAAGGAAGGTCTGAGAAGATAACTTCGTTCCAGTGCACTTTCCTAAACATAACCAAATAATCTCTTCCCCACCCCTGTTCAAGAAAGCTGAACAGTTTTTCCCCTAACTAGAAAAATTACATCCTACCTCAAAGAAAGGCAGGAAATCTGTTCAATCCTCAGTCTGACTTCCAAGAGGGAGAACTAATCTAGTTCAGAGAAGAAGAGGGAAATGATTCTGAAGACAATGCATTAGCACACAAGACCAGGAATTCTTCATTAAAGTGAAAACAAGCCTGCTTTTCCCTCTCCTTCACAATATGTGTGCACACGTGCTGGCACACAACATACCTGCATTAATACACATCCAGCTGGGAAGCACTTAAACCACAACGTGCAAGAATCAGGTGAGGGTGAGAAAGTAAGCCCCCAGGGACAAAGAGCCAGACCAGAGGATTACACAATAGGCTCCTTAGAATTCTACATGATTAATTTGATGTGTGAAACGGTATCTTATGTACCTTGTCTAGGTCTGTTAATGATATTTAAGAACTTTCTTCAACAAGCATTAAGGAGGGTCTTCTTCAGAGAGCAGGTTGTACTATTAATTGTAAGTCAAATAATTAAACTTAGTTGTAAATTTAAACCAAGTCAACCACTTAAACGGATGGCTTGCATTTCTGAAGTGCTCTGAGATCCTCACATTGAGGTCTCTCCATAGGAAAATAACAAATAATAATGGTAAGTATGTACATATTCTTATACACACCTATATACTACATAGGTAGATAATCAAACTTAGCACTGAAGCCAGCTGGCTTTAAAAAAAAGTAAAGACTACTCCTAACTGTTCATCTTCCGGAATGCCCTGGAATACCCAAAAAGATACACTGACACCATTAACCATTCACTGAGACAGTACTCCCTGAAAAAACAAAATCATTATTGGTAAAGACATTCTTGACTTCCCTTTACAGGTAAGAGCCAAAATTTTTTATGACATCTGCTCCCTGAAGTCTCAGGACCCGTGGTGTTCATGTAACGAGACCCTGGTTGCAGTAGGAGAAGCTGTGCTAGCAAAGAGAATTCAGTATACATAATTTCAGCATCCAGAACTTGTTGGTGCTAATAATAAACAAACTAATACTTGAACTCAGATTCCTTGCAAGTCATTCTAAGAATCTTGACCATTGTGGAAAGATTCTCAGTGGGATTTTGTATTCAGTCATCAACACTGGTCCTCAGGAGTGGAAATTGTGACAGACACCCTGGTATTTCAAAGACTTTCCAACACCACTGCTTATGCTACATTCAAAGTGTATCACAATCAGCTGCAACAAAATCATGTCCAGATGACAGACTTTAGGAAGGAATGAAAAATGGCAGCAATTCCAATATTAGTTAAAAAAAAAAACTCCTTTATTGCAACAGTTTCCTCACAACACTAAGATGAAAGCTGTACAGCATCATTTCTCCAATTCTTTGGCAAAAATACTACTTAACTGAGAAAAGCCTGTATTCTAAGATCTAAAAGCACAATTCCTTCTTCATGCCTAAAAGTCTCAATACAATAAATAAAGCATCTCTGATGCAGAAATCTTTCTCCACCCTTCTAGAGAGCTTCCATAAACTTAAAAGAATATAAGTATCAAAGAATTCAAACTAAACTGAATTCACAACATCTACTCTCATTAACTGTTAAAGAAATGTTTACTGTTCTGTATATTCTTGAGAGCAACATTTCAAAGCACAAAATACTGACGGACACTGAATAGATAATGAAAACTTAACCTCACTCCTAAGCTTTCAGGAATTACATGAAATCCAAATTCTTTCAAAGAATTTGCCATCATTTATGACTTTTTTTCCTCCTCTCTCCACACCTTGATCTTACAGCAATTGAACTAATTAAGCAGCATCTTAACATGAATTATTATCACAGATGAAATGGAGAAACTTTTTCTTCATCTAATGGAAGATGTGTTAACATACTCAAATATGCCGAGGCAACGTCACCACATGCTCATTTCTATATAAACATATGCACACACATACTTCATTAATACTCTTTACTAGTTGACCAAAAACTCCACATAACAGTAAAAGTTTGCTTACATTGCTGGTTTTGCAAGAAGCATAAATCCTCCCATTACCAGGAAATTTGTTATTGAAGTACAGTACCTAAAATGGTGAAGAAAAAGAAACCTTTAGTTTCAAACTAAGAACAGTCCTGGAAACAGCATCTGTTGTAGTTTCCAACAGCATACCATTGAAATCTGCATTATCTGCTACACAAGTAATCAGAAGTCTAAGGACTTCAGAAAATATCAAACACTGAAACACTCAGTGTTACCAAAACAGTTTAATACTGCTAGCTTTTAATAATATTAAAGATAGAAACCTCTCATTTTCTCCTATTCATCATTTTATCTGCCATTTCTTCCCCATTAAAAAATAAAAATTAAAAAACGTGACTATTTGGATACAGTTTAGGCAACCTGTTCTGGATGGCCCTGCCTGAGCAGAGGGTTGGACCAGACAGTCTCCAGAGGTCCCTTCCTTCTCATGTAATAAAAACACCGTCCACATCAAAAGCAGGTCTCAGTTTAACCCAGTTAATTGACAATCTTTTATGTGGCTTGATGAATCCTTGGAAGATGGTCAAGACTCTACACTGAGAAGCATGCATAGGTTTGATACCATACACAGATAAATATTTAAAGAACTAAGAAAATCAAGGGCAAGAGCAGAAGCCAAGAAAATAGAAAAGAACACATACAAGACATTGCAGTGCTTGACAGGAAAGAAGGAATTCTAGTAACACTGAGAACCAATTCTAAGTATCCAGGTTAAAAGAAAAACCTGCAGTGAGAGCATGGATGAAATGGAGACAATTTCTTGGTCACTATTATGAATAATTCATTTGATAAACAGAGATAATAAGTTTGTTTCAAGGTGACGTGGCTAAAATTTTATCATTGACCCAGTAGAAACAATAACTTGTGTTTAAGAAGATGTGCAACTAACTGCACATTCCGAATGCTACTGCATAACAAGTGAAGCTTTTGAGTTCACGATTGCATTTTATTTCTTTAGGGATTTTCAGATATATAGTAAGACAGACTACATTCAGATAGGATACTTCTAGACCCCTTCCTGTTTAGCCTGTATTTACAGGCCTTGTGAAAAATACTAAGTTTGAGATTTCTGCGACACATTTGGAGAAGCCATTCAGCAACTGCAAAAGTTACTGAGGACAAAGACAGCAAACAATTGCACAGACTTCCTCTCCCAAAATAATTAAGATAATAGTAGTAATAAAGATAATTCAGACCAAAGTTGGAGCACCAATGCAGCTCTGTCTTCTAGGTCTAAGGTCTGCTATTAGCAGATACCAGTCAGAATAATTATTCCGGAAAACAGTTTTTAGTTAACAACTTTTCAAAAGACATTTTGTAACCACAGTAAATCTCAAAGCTACTTTTTACTTAGTGGCCAAGTAACAGCAACTCTATTATAACCTTACATTAGTAGAACTATTAAGTAACAAACATGTCACGCTTTACTACTATATACGCAGCAATCCATTAAGTGTTTGTGAAGTTCTACATTCCTAATGCTTTCCTAAAGCTAAAGTTGTCCAGCGTGCATCACTAGTTTGAAATATATAGCTCACTACAAAATGAATTAGCCCGAGAAAAACTCTGCATAACTTTTAAACTGCAACAATGTAACTTCAATTACAGTTTCTTATATAACTTCCCTTACGATCTATTTTCTCCTGACACAGGGCTTGCTGTGGTTGGTAGACTAAGCCTGCAGACATTCAAGACGAGACAATCAGATACTTACTCAGTGTAACTATCCAAAAAGAGACTGGAATGCTTCAGGATGGCCAAACTCCTGGCTTCTTTAACTCCATGAAGAAAGCTACTTAAAGAAGCTCCATGTTGACCGATGAGATAGCACAGCTTGCTGAACCTGCTTGCCATTTCCTGCAACAACTGGACTGTGTTTGCATTGCCCAAATTATCTGTAATAAATCAGAAGGAGATTTAGCCTATGTTACAAATGTAGAACACCCATTACTAAAAGAGAATTACCCCAATAAGTTGTTTGGATGTTTTATCAGCCCATTTTACTTCCTGGCAATATCATCCATAATCAGGAATTTAATTATTTTACATTACATAATAGTTCAAACAATTATTTCAGATGAAATAGGAAAGCACAAATACTACTGACAACATGCAGATATCAAACTCCAGTTGTGTTTCAACATTTGAATCAACTATTCAAGGGAGAAGGGAAACAACCTTGGCTCTAACTTAAAAATCATATGTAATGACCTAAACTTCACATAAAGAACTTTAATGTAGAGCACAGAGAAAGTAATACCAAAGAAAATATTTAAAAAAGTTTTTACCTAAACCTAGAAGAGGTCTGAGAACCTGAGATTTGATCTCACTCAGTCTGAAATAAAACCTTCTCTCAGTAGAAGCCAACTCATGCAAACTGGCAATATATCCCATTATGTTTTTGTCTACCAAGACCAAACAGTTATCTCCACCAGCTATCACATTGCTTATATATCCTATCTGAAAGATAAAACAACAATAAAAAGAAAAAACAGATAAATTTGAAAGTAAAAATAACTAAATAAACATTAGGATGATACAGAATAAAGGCCATCTTAACTACCTGCAGTGATACCTGGCACTAGTAAACACTTAAGGTCAAGCAATCCATTCAATGGTTTAATACAAAATTAATAACATTGGAGAAACATTTATAGTACTATATACACTAATAAGCAACATTGACTAACAGTCTAAAAAAAATCTTTTATGGCAACAACCATTGCTTGTTTAAGAGACAATGACCTTAAGTTTAGTCACTTTTAGAACATGTCTATGTTGATATGATACCACATCAGCTATTTTTTCTATTAATTAGGAATTGAGAAAAAAGACTTTAATGTAATTATGCTCTGAACGACAGTGCATTCTCAATCAGAAAGATATCAATTTATAGCTAAGAGCAATATTACAGTATTAACAAACTGGGCTAATACTAATACCTGCACTAATACCACTTGCAGCTCACAACTTCCAGAAAAAAAAAACATTCTCTAAGGCCACTATGTGCATCACTGATCTAAAGCACTGAGGTTTCTCACTAATTCCAGTCCATAAATCTCTTTCAACTCCACTTCCTTTTGGTTAAAAAGATTCCTTAGAAAGATGCATATGAACGAACTCAGTATATAAATCCATCCCACCTCAAAACCTCTCTCCTATTGCTTTTCAGTTAGATCTAGGGATGTACGAATGAGATCCAGACTGAGATAAAAGAGCAGCCTCCTACCCAAAGCATCCCTTTTTTGCTATCTTAAATTAGTCTGAATGATACAAAGAGATCATAAAGACATGGAATCAGAGTACACACTCCCTCAAGTCAATTTCTTGGTAGCTACAAGATTCACCTTGAATCAGTATGATCTGCAATAACTTAAAGGAAATATCACTCACCTTACTACAGGATAGTAACAGAACTGGATTCTTACTACTATTATTTTCACTCAAATTATTTTCTGTTGTTGTCTCTTGACCACAATAATATAATCCAGGTTGGAAGCCTTCCTCATCTGCTAAGAAGAGAGAATAATCTGATCCTGCTGCTGTACTCCAAACACCATCACCACACACCTGAAAATCACGAGGAAGAAGAAGAATCAGAAATTATCTCCAAGTAGAAGGAGATAATTTACAGCTTCTAGACACATGTGCAAGTAATAAATCTGATGACAAGTTAATGTATTACAGTAACTGGTAGTTTCTCAATGTTAATATCTTGCAACAAGTGTATTTTCTGTCCTTCACTGAAAATGACCTTGTTTCACTCTTCATTCTAATGGCTGTTCCTTTTAACCTTTAAATTACAAACCAATTTTATTTTCAAGTGACTAGCAGGTGAGTTTGATGAAAGTTATGGCACTAGCTTTCCCTCTCCATTTGACAATGGAAATCTATAATTATGGCAGATAGCTAACATGCTGTACTTTAATTTGCATAAGACCAAAGCAGAAAAACTCTGCACCTAGTTTTCTGGTGCTTACCTGTCTCAGTGAAAAACAAGCAAAGATCTGGACTGACCCAAAAATCATTATTAATGGATTCACTCAACATGATGAAAAACTCAAAACAAATTGAAAACCCTATTACCAGAACAGTAAGATTTAACTAACAGCTCTAGAAATACACAAGTAAGAAATATGGTCATGACCTAGCAAAACTGGTAAAAGCTAGAAGCATTTGTTTAGCTATTCTATAAAAATAGAAAAGCTTCAGTACTTCAACATCTGTATCAGATAAACCAACTGTAAGGCAGGAGTGAAGTTTAGTAAGAAGACAAAACAGCCATGTTTCTTAGTATTAGAACTTCAGTGCAACCAAAAACAGTGGAAGTATATATGAAGGATTTCTTGGGTAGACTTTTCACAAGCTCATCTAAGGATAACAGTCACAGTATAAACCAAAGAAAACAAAGACTCTACTACTAAATAGCATGCAGACTCATAAAGAAGGTCAGTTTTGAGAAATTACTTTGCATCCCTAGACTCAAAGAAGAAAAATACAGAAAACAAAATACCTTTGCAAGTCGAGGGACTGTTGTTGGGGAGTTGACATGACCTAGCTGACCAAAGGCATTACTGCCCCATGAATATACCTGTAAGAAACAGCTAGATATCAGTATTTAACAGCTAACATACATAGATGAAATCTGAATTGTAGTAGCACAATGCACTGAGTGTGCAAATACAAGCCAAAGGTATAAATTGCATGTACTAAGAAGCTCTACTAATTTTCAGCGTTCTTCTGAATGTGAGAAGATAATTTGAGAAAAGAAATAGAAATGCAGTAAGTCATTACAGACTTTAAACATAATATTGATGGCCCATAGAAAACTGTAATACTATCAGAATTGCATTAGGCACACTGTTTCCAAGTCTCCTCTCACACACAGAAACTAGAGCTTACAAGAAACACAAACCTAGAAAGCATTCAACGTGGCAATAACATGACAGATGAGCAATAAATGATACAGTAACACGTACCTGGGATTTAGCAGTGAGTGCTAAGGAATGATGGCCACCAGCAGAGAGCTGAATCACTTCTTTACCATCTAGACTTTTCACACATAGTGGCTGAAGCCTGTCAATTTCCAGACCCCATAAAGAAGTTGTTAAAAAAAAAAAAAAAAGGTTTTCCCCTTACCCCACTCCTACAGAACATCAGAAAAAGCAAACAAACATTAAATCTTTTGCAATCAATCAGCTTAGTCAAAAAGGCCATGAGATGCAAAAGTAGACACGAATATCACCCTAGTGTGGACAACACAATCAAAATATCACCAGAACTCCTAGTAATTAGAAGGGAGAAATTCTGGCTAACTGAATTCAGTAACAACGCAGCATGAGACATGTTTCATATAAGAACTTCGGTCAGAACACCTCAAGGAACAAGAACAATGCAAGGCAGGTGACCAAAATTAAATTGATACTTAAGATATTCATTAGATCACTAGAAAAAAAGAAACATTTATCAAAGAAATCTCACCTTGGTAGAACATCACCATGTCCAAGCTGTCCATCCTTCCCCCTCCCCCAGCTCCATACCTCTGTTCTTAGAGATGGTAAAAGAGCATCTGCCTCGCCACTGTAGGTTGGAGTCAGAGCTACAGTCCTCATTTTTGCCCGTCCTACCTTTCTTAAGAGCCTAGGAGAAACTGAAAACATGCCAAAAGGAAAAAATAGCTCATCATTTTAAATACATCACTTACACAGGCATGTTACACAGTATTATCCCAAATCAAGGCTTTTTCAAAGAGTCTCATTTAAGATTAAGAGCAATGGCTGACGTGCAAGGAGATAGATTAGTGACAAGAAGGGTATGTGCTAAAAGCAGATAAATCAACTAATTTTTACCAGCTAAAGTTAAACCAGTAAAGTAAACAAGCACATGAGAACAACGCAGTTACATTGAAGAAAATGCACCAAAGCTAACTATAAATAAAATAAGTATGCCTTCAAGGAAAATATACACCTGTAGCAAACAGAAATATTCCAATTCCTAAAATTTCCCCACAGATACAAGACTCATACAGAACCAAGCTACATAACCACACATTCAGAGTAATTAATACCACTAAAGCCTACGATGAAAAAACATCACCAGCTTTGAATGCTGGTGGTGAGAATTGGAATACCTCAAAAACCATTGCTCAAAATCATCTCAGCACAGCAGGGATCAGAGGCCACAGATATTTCATCTGCGATACAATCTGTTTACATATTCATTTTGCAAGAAGATGCCTAGACTAACACAATGGGCCCATTTGATGAATAACTTTATATTCAATGAATATGTAGCATTTTCAGTCATAGTCATCCACGTTACTATAACTTCAAGTGTTTTTTTGTTTTTCTTTTTACCTTGTGATAACAGGCCAGGAAGCGAAAGTCTTCGACTTCCTCCTTCTGATTCCTCCTCTCTAATGTCTACTAAACTGGAACTCTTCTTCCCCTGCATCGATTCCAGTTTGACCTGCTCTTCTCGACTGTCTTTCAGAGCTTCAGGCCCTGTGGAACCACTGCCAGGCTGAGGGCCTGGTTCATTTGAAGATGTGCCATAGAAGTTCATCACTTTTTTCAGAGACAGTGCTCCAGCTTCGTACGTAGCAGCTACTCTCACACCAACTGCTGACGCACAAGAGGCCACCAGGCTGTTTAAGGCAGATGCACTTGTACCTGGAGGACCAGGGATACAAGCACCAATTTGTTCTCCTTGAGAAGGCTAAAATAAAATAAAAGCAACAACAACAACAAAAGTCAAAGTATTGTACAAGACAGCACATAACAATGG
This sequence comes from Odontophorus gujanensis, assembly GCA_013399175.1. Classification (NCBI taxonomy): domain Eukaryota; kingdom Metazoa; phylum Chordata; class Aves; order Galliformes; family Odontophoridae; genus Odontophorus; species Odontophorus gujanensis. Next base: position 490,699 of record VXAB01012447.1, read on the forward strand.
GCTGGTTCACTAATCAAATTAAAAGCTATTCTGAACAAGACATTATAAGAAAGGGTTTTTTAACACTCTGGCATAAACTAACACTAATTCTTGGAATCACAGGTTAAGACTGAGCACTGCTTCCGTGGACTTGACCAAAAACACCTCCAAGTGTCTTTTGGACTTGCCTCATTGTAGCTCATTCATGAGCAGCTGTGGGCTATTTTTTGTGGTTTGTTTTATTTTTAAACAAAAAATAAAAAATAAAATAAAACAGATCTTTGCAAACAAATATAGAAAGTGATTTAATTTTAGGCTCATTACCAACTTCTTAGTCAGCAAACGAAGTGCATCATTGAGCACAATGTTCTTAAAGAAATGTAAGGTCTTATTTTCACATATTAAAAGGTAAACAACAATTGACTGATTTATTTTCCAAGGTCTGCCTTAAGACCACTCTATTCTGTATGTTCTCTCACACTGCTACCGCAGTCATATAACAATTAGCTAAAGGTCATCAAGTTACACTAGTGATAAACTAACTATAGGCAGTTATTAGTATCAGCACATCATTACCCACAACAAGTTTACCCATCAAATAAGATATGGTACACAAGCTAGTAAAGCAAAAACAGGACAGAAAAGTCTTATTTTGCCACCCAGTATTTGGCAGAAAATATTACACTTTGTTTTTATACTGTCAGAGAGGAAAGAATCTTCGACATTTCTGTATGGAAAACTAGCTTAAAGGATTGGTTCTAATCATTTGCACCTTACAACTTGAGAGATGAGATCTGCTGTTGTCGTTTTTATTTTTCCAAAACTAAGTTGAAACATCACATGAGCACCCGTGAATCACTTGAAGAGCAGAGATGAAGATGTTCAGTTGTGTTAAGATACAGTGAATCAATTTCATATTTGTCTAATTTCTCAAACCATGTGAGAAAAAAACTATTCAGAACCATTCCAGGAACAAGAAATCAAGACACAGCATGAAATTACTTATTTCAGTTGATTCTTAATAGCAGGAGTGCTCACATGGTTCTGAGGAGCTCACAAGTGCTAGGCTGCATTTGCAGCAGCAAAAAGAAGGACAACTGTGTCTAGGTAACATTTATTTAATAAGTCTCCCTCAAAAGGAAAACAGAGCACGCCAGAAACACCAAATTATGGGACAGTCTTTTGTTCTTAATACTATTTAGTTTTGTTTTTGCAAGCAGTGGCAATAACAAATCCCAGGTAATTGTAAAATGAATTTGAGAAATTTATATACACACATCTGAAACAATGAAAGAAACTCTTATCTCTGCTATAACGTTTGCATATTGGACCAGAGCAGCAGTTTACCCTATAGAAGTTATCTTTATTATAAATCATTTCGCATTCACGTTGGTCCTGCAAAACTATTAGCTTTTGGGTTACATATATATTCTCCCCCCTTTATAACCTTTTTTTTTTCTTCCTAATTGTAGAAATAGTGATATTTTGTCAGGGATCTGGGAACCGTGTTCCTTGAATCTACACATCAAGCACCATCCCCACCTTATTAAGAAGTTTTTAATTAACTGTTCATATATAGCATAAAAATAGTAGTGTTGAACCATTTTCTGCATCACTCAAAACAGAGTACTATTTATTTAATTCCTATCTCCATTTATCCTTTTCGGCCACCCTTAGATGATTAATATTGGGAGTCTCTTATTCAATGCTTTAACATCAAGATAATAGATTTGTGAAGAATCTACTCAATGCAAAGGCAAGGAAGTTTTACCATAAAGGTAAATTTGACGATTTCCACACAAATGTGAAATCCATACATAGAAGGGCTTCGAGAAGAGAATGATAAATAAGCTTACTTGGTTTTGGTGCTGTGGAGCATAAAGAGTTATGACTACAGCAGTGTCACTGCTACTTGCATCGAAGGGTTACAACTCAAGAACTGGGGACAAAAACGCTTCCACTTCAAAGTTGAGAGCCATTACTGAGATGAAACACTTTGAAACCATAGGAACATCACAGCCCCATCAAACTGAGTATTTCATTTGTGACAAGAATAACATCAAGCATAACATAGGTAATGGGAGTTGCAGTACATTAAGAGCTAACTACCAGCTACCAACCTGCTCAGATTCTGTGCAGATGTTTTTCTCCAGGCTCTCATTTAACGTATGATCAGATAAACCAATTAGGTATTCTTTCACTTCTTTTTTGTCAGAAAACAGAATATTTCCAGGGCTAGAAATTCCACTGTCTTCTGGCCCATCGTTGCTGGAAAATAAACTCGCTCCATCAGATTCTAAAGGAACAAGAGTATGTTCTTCCACAAGAGGTTTCTTACAGTCTTCACTCTGACTACCTGTTACACTTTTTCCTTCCAGGTTTTCCAATGGAGGACAGAAGGTATGATTTACTGGTTGCTTATCAGCCAACGCTACACCCAGTGGGCAACAGTGACTGTCAGAAATGATTACATGATCTTCCTTGTCCGTCATGGTAATGAGGAGCTGACTGCAATGATTGCACCTCTCCGGAATAGGCTTCATCTCCTGCACAGGGAGACACTGTACCAGAGCCAGGCTGTGGTAGGCTCCACAAGCAATCTGGAGCACAACACGTCCTGCCAGGTGCTCCACCTTCTGTGGCTTTGTCACTGGGAAAGTTGTTGTTATAAGACCTAGCTGGCAGCCACTCCCCCAAGCCCATATCTCTCTGCTTAGTGATAGTGCCAGTGTGTGCTCTTCTCCACATGCTAGCTGCAAGATCCTTACTGAGAGCAGAGGACTGGTTTCAGAATCAGAAATACTGATAGGTTGTGGTTCTGGCACACATGGTTGATTAGCAACTGCACACTGTCCAGAAGAATTGTTCCCCCACATGTACACCACACCACCTTCTGTTACAGCTCCATTATGGAAGCTACCAGCTGCCACTGTAATAACATGCTGCCCAAGCAAGGCATTTTCTAAAATGGGATTAGCATAGAACTCCTCTGGTCCTGATCTCCAGGGCAGACTTCCAAAACTGTAGACCTCACCACCTATTGAAAAAATGAAAACAAAGAAGTCATGATTCTAATGAAGTTAAATCGATACAGTAATATGAGAAAACAATGATAGGTACCCATTTTTAGCTTAATGTTGTCTCAGCAAAACTGTGGTTACTGATATAGAAAGACTGCTGTGTGCCCTCTGCTACTGCTGCTCCTAAGTTCTACGCCAATTTTAATTGGAAAACAAGGCTCCTAGAAATCCAGGAAACTTCTTATTGCAATGTATTTTTTTAATGAAATACACTGCATAAACATCATTTTGAGTTAAGACAGTTCAGACTACATTACCATTTTCAAAGGTGAAATCCAGAGCCATCACAAAAAGAATAGGAAAGAAAACACTAAGCTCTACTCCAATACAGTTTTAAGTCATTTATTTCTGAAAACGAAATACTGGCAACATTAAAAAACAGTTTTAAAGTTGTGCATGAGACTTGTAGATGTAATCAGTGAAACTTTCTAAAAGAAAGGCTGGCAGTAATTAAAGCCTGTTACTGCTGCAAATCTTAAAAATTAACATTTATTACCGTCTGTTAGAAGTAAGCCATGATTTGTACCAAGAGCTGCCTGCAGTACAGTCTTTCCACTGAGGCCTGGAAGCCTTTCTGGAGTTACAGAGCAGGAACCAGCCCTCCAGATATAGACCAGGCCTCTCTCTTTGGCTCCTTCTGCCTCTTCTGAGCTACAAAGAAGATTGGAGGAAGCAGAGAATCATCTTGAAATTTTCTGTGGTACTGCAATACCACAGAAGCTTGCTTTTCACGTATGTTGGAAAAATCGACAAGTTTATATATCAGCTTTAAATTCAGGATGTCAACATTTACACTTTGGTAATCTTAAATTAAATGCTATGTAAATTAAAAACAAATCTTCTGAGATCATTAGTTTTCCATTTTTTCCTTTACTTCCCTCAAAGAAAGAGGTACTAGTAACCTTAACGACATTTATTTGCCAACAACACAACTAATTATATATTGTACTCGTCACCCGCAGCGAGATAAAAACCCACGCACAACTTTGCCACCATGGGCACGTTGGGAGAGATAGCTGTATCAATTCTTCTTACATATGAGCCACTCTGTTCCCATCTACAGTGAGATTTACATGGACCTTTCCTATGTTAGAAAATAGAAGGAACACTTCTGGATTGTTAGGTTTTATTCATAATTTGTATCATTAAATTTTGGGAAATAAAGATGTAGAGGAAAAAAACATCCTGGATCTTTCAATTCTCATTGACTTTCTCAGTTTCAGATGAACCAGTCATTCGTATCAACTGGACCAAGGAAAAGAAACAATCCTGAAGCATCATGGGAATATCTGGGCTCAAAGACACAACTGCAGCTATCCAAAGCTTAACCCTCAACACTTACACTCTGGTTTGAATGCTCAGTCAGCAATTTCTCCCTTTCACCAAAAAGGAATTCTCTGAACTTTGACAACAAGCATACTTATAGCAAATTGTGAAGTCATTTGGTTGTTTTTTTCAAATATCAGTAGAGATTTTCAAATTAAATTAAGAGTTTTCTTCAGATTCCCAAATTTATATATACAATAGATGCTTATCCACCCTGCAGGAAAAGTAGGCTTAGCTCTTTCCTTGGCAGCTGCCAAGTCATTTACCACCTACATAAAACAGTTCTTGCAGCTTTGCATGAACTGAAGTTAAATACCAACGGTAAAAGAAGAGCTCTGACAGATAGCAATGTTTGTCTACAGTAAAAGGCACAAAATAACACACACATTCCATTACTGATGCAAACTGAAAAAGTCGGAGAGCTTAAAGTGTGGACAACTTCTAACACCCAAGAAGCACATTCAAAAGTTCTTTTCAGGAAGACCACTGATTTTTTTAAACTACTTTTTGCTCACTGTGGTGCGCTGGCTGAACAACACCTTCGCACAGTCTGCCTTTGGAATGTTTAAACTGAGAGTAACTAGCACAGGATTGAATTATGTCTCCCTTTTCCCCAGTGCCTATCCTCAGTCTCTTCTTCCACATAAAGAAAAAAAGGAATATGATGACAAACAAGAATTCTACTATGAATCAGCTAAGTAATGTAATCTAAGTGATACATATAATATTAAAATGCAGAGTCCATCCTGCATTTAAAATGCAGAGAACTTGAGTGTAGAATAGAAGTACATTTAAAAAGAACCAAGTAACATGCAGCTCATATTAGAAGTTAGAGATTTGATGACCCCCCAGAGCTCCCTTCCAACCCCTATGATTCTGTGACTGCAGGATTGTGTAAAAAATCCAACATCACAGGATACTTGGTTAGAAATGGAAATATGGATTTTACTGAGATGGGCAAAACACCCCAAAGAATATAACACTAAAACAGAGTGCTTTCATCAGCATACCATGCATTCAACTTAGTTTACAGCTGTATACTTGGGATTTTATCTATTTAATAACCCCCAGAGAACAGTGTGTGGATACTTATATTCCAGAATTTATTACAAGGTACTAGTTTTCCACTCCAGGCAACAGAGATGATTTCACAATTCACCAGACAATATTACTTTAAGGTTTCCACATCCACAAGTTTCAATAAATAACTGAGGAACAATTTTTCTGTTTTAATCAGTAGACTGCTCCAGACATAACTGAAACAAAAGCTACGTTACTCTTCTTTCCCTCAGCTTAGGTTACACACAGAGTATGCTGACATTACTTGGTAGTTTTACAGAGCAGTCATTTGCTGGCACGTTTCCGGGAGCCTCTGTGGCTTTACCTAGCTGCTCACTCATTCTTACCTTCTTTCCTGTGAGTCCATCTGTCAGTGGCAGCACTCCATCACCATCAGTTCATCTCTCTTTCAAAAAGGAACAGTCTCTCCACAATCTGCAAAACAAAACAAAAAGTCTCCAGCTATTTGGTTGCAAATAACATTAAACCAACATCATAATATTAATCCTGGAACCCCAAGAAACAAGAAGCAAAGTGTTAGATCCCACATGTAAAATTAAAATTACTTCCATGACACAAGGATGATTTGCTTCACTCACACAAAGCTGGCAGACAAAGCTAAGCAGACAGGCTTGTCCTACTCACACTTCTCACAGTAGGTCCACTGTAAGGACAGACTGATCAAAACCTAGTTCAAAGGCAGAAAAACTCCCTCTAATTCTCTGTACACAATCAAACAAACAATGTAGAATAACTGATCTATTTTCAGTTCAAGAATTCTATGCTTAAACAAAGCGTATAAGGCAAATATACTTGTATAAGCATAAAATGGTTAGGAATTCAACTCAACTAATCCTGAATCAAACGATATTACCATATGTAACAGAGTACAATTGTATTAAAACTTGTGCAGGAATGCAGAAAACCAATTGAAGAATTCAAAACATTTCTTCACAGAGGCTGGTAGCAGAGTATCTACGTGATAAGACCACAGAAAACAATTAGGAAAAAGCAGCTGTTCTATTTAATGCTTTTATCCTGTCCAACTTTGAATTTTGCAAGTTTATACTTTCCATCTTCTTCAAGTGATACTACAGAGAATATCTGCTTCTTATAATCTGTTGGGCAGAGAGGGAGCTGTATTTTCACTCAATATACTACCCAACTAGATGAAGTACTCAAAATTTTGATTACATTAAGGAATGCATGTAATCATATTTATTGCAATAAGTTTCAAACAAATCTTTATGCCATTCTGTCTCATCATAGCTGCTGTCTGATATCTGCTGTAACAAAACAGAAACATAATGGCTTTTTAAGACAACTCATCTCCAAGAAAAGATTCAGAATGCTTGAACCCCTTATACAGAGAAAACAATGTCCAGTCTTTATCACAAGAGATAGCATACACAAAGCTGTAAACTGAGTACAGAAAAGTTTCAGTTCACACTTGGAAATAATGCTCAACATGGTGACAAATAACTGAAATAACTCACACAAATTCCAGCACTTTTGAGCACTAGGATCAGAAAGAGTTACATTCATCAGAAAGATACTGCTTTCAAGACATAACTTCCTCTACAACAGTGATTAAAAAAAAAAAACACAACTGTCAATTTTTACATAGCATAGGAATTCTCATAAAGAAACTGTCATGCAACACTTGAGTAATGCAGATGTTGATGAAACATCGAAAGAAATAGAATAATTCCCAGAATTCCTGTTTTTGTGACGTGTTCTTGCTTGGAATAAGTCCATTTAGATACAGTTTCTACGATTTCATTTATTGAAGGTGCTGGCACATCTCTGTAGCTTCACACATAACTTCCTAATGGATTATATAAAGCTATGATACAGCCATCAGAGTATCACCAATTGTATTGTTAACAACATAAATATTTAAGGTCAGAGAAATTAAGCCTTAATATCCTTAGCTTCTATCATTGAGGAAATTATTTTTAATGGCTCAAAGATATGTCTTTCCCATGAGGTTCAACTGCACAAAAATTTACTATATTAATTCTAGTAACAAGTTCTGACTATTTTCTACTTAGTAAGTTGTTACGTAAATGATGTAGTTTTACAAATACATTATCTCACCTGAATTGTTATCAGTAGCAAAGTTTAACATTCACAGAAGTGGAAAACCAGATATCACCTATCATTGTCATGGTATGAAAGACTGGTACATTATCAGCACCTGCACTGCTCTACCCACACACTTCTTTCTACATTTTCACTTCAGTACTGCAAGAGAAAAACTGCAAACAGTGCCAAACAGAGCTAAATTATGAAGTGGATTTTTGTTACTAACAGATGGTCACAACTGTGACACTGACATCATGGTATACTCTAGCAGAGCAGATTGCTAATTCAAATTCTCCAGAAATCAAATGCTGCCATGCTGTAACAACTGCTACTGCAAGGAATGACCTGGTGTAAACATTGCTTTGATTACTATGGGACTACAGCCCTCCCTGGACATCGAGTACTAAGTACCATGAGGAAAAAAGTCATCTCATATTCAAAGCTCAACAAAAGCACGTACGCCTCTGATCTGCAAAAATAACAGAACTCCCATCAGCCTCAAAAATATATTGCCATTGGGTAATTTATTTACCTGCTACAGTTAACAGATAACAACTAATACTTCTGTAACTTCCTCACATGCTTACTTACTGCTACAGCACTGTAAAGCTGGTAAGCATGTAACTAAGAGGACTGCAAGTTTGTCACACAAAGTTATCTGGGCAGTTGCCCAAACTGGTTACCTACAAGCTGTCAACATCAGTCTCAGCTACATTTAGGTACACTTAGCATTAGCTAAAAGAACTGTGATGAAGATTACCTGCTATACCAGTAAATTGATAACTTAAGACCTACTAAACAGATGAGGCATCAAAACTTCTGAACATCCTTCAGCCCTTTCTCATCTGAAGCTGCACCTTATTTATTCAGCTCTTACATAGATGTTTTGCCCCCTGAACCTCAGAGCCACTAACCGTGGCTATTTTTGTTAAGGCAATATACTGTGCAGTGGCAGTAAGGTCTTCACCCCAGTGAGAACCGGTCCCTCTACAACCACTCCAGCCGCGGCTATGCCACCTTTAACTGCCAGTGCAGCCGGGCCGGGCTGCCACTAAGGGACTCTGAAAGGTGAAAGTGCACTGAGTGAACTGAGCAGCCAAAGCAGGTGAAGTGAAAACACTTTGCACTGAAAGCTGAAGGAGATAAAGAGGCGACTTCAGATGACCTCCTCATACCGAAAGGGAAAAGCCTGTTAGGAACCCACAGGAACACCGCCCACCACCCCTGCCTTGCCCTGCTCCTCGCGGCAGAGACCTAAGAGCCGGCATCCCCGTCACGGTAGCCGGCGGCGGAGGCCTGCTGCGTGTTCGTCCCCGCAGCGCAGCCCCCCGCCACTACGGCCCAGGCCCGTGAGGCGCACGGAGCCCGCACGGGGCCCCGCAGCAGCTCAGTTCCACCAGGCGCCGCTTTCTCCCGCAACAGCCAGCCGCGTCCCCGGGCCTCCCCGAACTTCCCGCACCTGTCACCCTCCTGCCGTCACGGTGGCTGCCGGAGGCCCTCAGCCCTCTCAGGCTCGGCCGCAGGCGCGAGATCGTCAGCGAGAAGGGCGGGAAGAGCGAGGGCTGCGCGGGGCCACCACAGAGGAGCGAAACGCTCCGCGCGCACCGCCTCGCGCCCCACCGGACCACACGCTCACATCCACCGCCCGCCCGCGCCGCCGCGCCACGGATCAGCTGGGGGACGCGGGGCGGGGCGGAGGAGCCGCAACCGGGGGCGGGTTCAGGCGGCCGCGCCGACGGGTCCCTGCCAGGGACAAACGGCGCCGTGCGCGGCCGCGTGTGAACGCTCCGCGCCGCTGTGCCGCCCTCGGTGCGGGGCGTCGCCGCGGGGTGGGCGGCTCGCGTGGCTGCAAACGGCACGTGTTGATTGTGCTTAAACATCTTTTTCAAAGCCCGTTTGTATACACGTGGCCGTAACGCTCAAAAGTGCCTTCCTGCTCGGGAAGCCTTGCTGCGGCAGGCAGCCGACTGTTGCACAGCCGGTCCGTGCTGCGCTCGGACACGTGAGGTCGTGCCCGGACAGGCAGGAGTCACAGTCACCGCTGCGCTCCGATGGCTCGGAGGTGCGCGGGGCCTGGAGAATAAACACGAGGCTCAACTCCGCGAGCGTGGGTACTTCACGCTCTGCTGCCGAGCAGGCAGTTAGCAATTGGAAAGGAAAAGCATGGAGAAAACACACAGAAGAAATGACAACTTGCAGGCAGGCTGCTGCCCTGCTGCCACGCTGTGTGTCTGCATTGCATGCTTGCATGGAGACACAGAAACATCTCTGCCTTCCCAAAGCATTTTTGCTTAAAAAGTCCTTTTTCTCGAGAAAAGGGAGCGTTGTTAGACACCCAAACAGTAAAGAAAAGGGGAAGACTTCATATTACGCATCCAAATGGAAGCTGAAAAACATCAGGAGGCAACACAGCTACTCCAGTGCACCCTCCGTCCCCCTCTCCCTGTCCTCTCTTACCTCAGGCTAACCTGGGCTGGGAGCTCGTCCCGCCCACATGCCCCAAAAGAAGGGGACTTTCTTTTGCATCTGTGCTGCTCACCCACACTGCTCAGATAGCTCAGTTTAAACTTAATGACATATAGAACCGCAGTTGCTAGAGACGTGAGGAAAGTCATTGGTCTGTTCCTATGTGAAACATATCGATTACCTAATCTATTAATTACCTAATCTATTACACTGAGAATTGCTGAAGTAAAAGAACTTTGTACCAAGAAAGAACTCCGTATTTATTGCCTATTTTTCCATCTTTTGTTATGAAAACATCTTGGATATTTTTAGAGGACACGTACCCAATAAGCTTAAGTCAACAGAGCTATTGTAGGCATGAGTTTGGATCACCACATATTGCACTTTAAAAGAAAAACTGCAGAAATCATAAGAATGCTCAAGGCAGAGGCCTCATGCAAGTCATATGAACAGCTAGAGGGGGGAGCAAATGTGAAAAGAGAGAGTGCTAGTGGGACTCAGGACAACACGGGAGACATGCTGTGCCTGAGCACCATCAGGGCGCGGTGCTGCAGTTGCTGTTCTGAGGGAAGGGGCTCCCAGCACAGCCGAGGCCTTCAGTATGCGGAAGCAGCATCTACAGAAGAGGTATTTAGTATTACCCTGCAACGATTCTGCACTGTGAGAGATTGTGCCTGGGCTCCTCCCCTTGTTGTGGAAGTGCAGATGTTCACATTAGCTTCTAACTAGATAGCATCAAACTTTGCAGCTTAGGTCTTGTGAAACCACTGTGAGAGCACTTCATGCCGTAGATTGCAAGTTTCTTCGATGTGATGATCTGGGAAGAGATAGCGCTCCAGTATGCTCTGTGCCACTGACAGATTATAAACAGGGAAGGAGCCAATGATCTAAAGTTCTGGAGGAGGCATGATGCCATAGATTATGAGTCCTCTTGTGTTTGAATCCAATGGCAATGCAGGCATCCATCCCATGAAGCTGCTCATGAGGAGCCTACAGGCTGCCTGCCCTTCATTACTACTGGTTTTACAGTTTATGGCACTGTTATGCAGAATGAGACAAATTAAGAGGCTGTGTAAAGCACACAATGGTGAGAAGGGCTTAATGTGGCAGGGGGGAGGAGAAAAAGATGACATAAATTTAAACTTCTTTAAAATTTACTCCTGCATTTGTTTTTTAATTGTGCCATGACAGATTACTAGCTGGAAAGGAATAAATCAAGGGTAAGGTAAAATATAATGCATTTAGGATGATACCGATTGAAGTTTTTTCAGCAGTTACAGCAGCTTTATCACTGTGTGCTGCCAGTGTGAGCACTAATGTTTACCAACACAGAAACATACAGACATTTGTTCCCTTTTGGGATGTACCAGGAATCATAATTGAAAAGCATGAATGATGGGAAGGGAGCTGAAAATGAAGTGCTTAAAGCCAGTGCAGTCAAAAGAGAAAGGAAAGAATCCCCCTGGTTAAATGGTTGTTCACCAGTGATATGGTTTGCCTTCTGTTCTTGGACCAGCTGAGGGATGTAACCAGAGCAGCCCTTCCTGTGCCCTCACTGCAGCCACAGCATTTTCACACTCTCCAAAGTCAAAGATTCAGGATGTGGAGGCCTTGGACTTACACTGATCCTTTCCAAAAGCAGGATGCTGTGGAGAGGTTTAAATGGGTGAGTGTGCAGCATCCACAATGACAGCAGATATTTCATCCTATGATTATTCCAATCATGAATCTGTATTTAACTGGTGAATTATATGCTGGTAGCTTTTTATTCTACACAGCAGTCTAAAATACACACCACTTTCTTCATGAAGCAAAGGCAAGGCATCCCTTTTGGAGCTACTACATCCTACATACAACTGGAGAAGCTGTGTGAAGGGTCCTCTGCAACTGTTTACAAGGGAATCAGCAGGTGAGCATGGACCACCAGTGCTGTTAATTGCATTCCCAGTGCCTATCAGTTACAGAAATCAGAAGAATAAGCTTGAAGCTGGGCAACTCTGAGTACTTGTAGGAAGATAGACTGATCAAATCTCTGGCTTTGCTTTTAAGTGGGATATTTGCAAAGCCCCATCCATTTTTTTCAGAGAACTCCTCTGATTCAGCGATGGAGTCTCCGCTAGTACACTTCGCTGCATGGCAGTGTGCCAGGGAGACCACAGACGGACAAAGGTATTCCTTGGAATGAGGAATTCCTGAATGACAGCAAAATTGAGGCTGGGGGCACACTGCCATCACATGGGGGCAGGAAAGCTGTGAGAGGGAAGAGTGGAAGTACTAAGCCACACTCTAGCCACACTAGGTGGGTGGGCTGGTTCCATTCTTCTGCTCAAGGAGACAAGAGATTTGCAACTCCTTTATAAGCTTGGCCTGGGACGGAGAGTGAGCCCTAATATTTTTTGCCTGAGTGAGTGTGAAGCACCTCAGGAGCCTGTTAATGCTGTCATGCCAAGCACCGAGGTGCTCTGTGTGACCTTCCACTCTGACCTAACAGGATCAATGCTCAGTTGGTGGCACTGAAAGTTATCAGCCTGAAGACAGAGGAGGGAGTGCCCTTTACAGCCATCCGAGAAGGTAAGAACTTAAGAGCCTTGTCAAACACTGGTGAAGAGTGAGAGGCATCATTCTTGAAGAGTATTTGTTTTAATCTGAAAAAAAAAAAAACAAAAAACACCTTCACATGACAGCGTCCTAACTCCTTTCTTGCTGAGTGTACAAGGCTGTGCTTCTTACAAAACTCTCAGTGTCCTTATCCCTTCATGAAGGAGATCTTTGTGTTGTAGGGGGTAAGCATGTGATAGAGGGGGAACCTGCTGGCCATTGTATTCTCTCATGTGACAGACAGCCAAGCCCGTGATGAGGAAAGGGCTGGCTGCAGCCACAGTTTGTCTGTTCCAGAAGTATAGGACCCCCTCACTTCTCCTGCCTGCTATCTGGGTTGCTTTCTCACTGCCATTTCTAAACCCCTCTGGCAGTGGCAGATCAGAGTGACCTGCATCTGCCAGGTGGGGCTACTGGATGTGAGTCAGGTTGCCTGCAAGACATTTTAGATACAAGTTCTAAAGCTGGGGTAGATATGGCAGGAGATAAGTAAATAAGTCTCCTGCCTAATGTATGATGAGCATGGTCTGTGATGAGCTGTCATTCTTGTTGCTAAATTTTTAGGAGCACAAGGTTGCTCTTCTCAATAAGATTATCACCACTTATTTTGTGGCCAGGGCACTGAGAAATAGGGAGACATGTTTTGTCTCAGTTACATGGAGAATCGGGAGAAGAACTTGGGCTGCAGCTGCAGAGCATGGGCTCTAAGCAACGGAGCAAACATAGTATACATAATAAAGGAGTTTCTTACAAGGCATATCAAAGAGGGGCTAGTTTTTCAACCTCAGTTGAAAACACTGACACCTCAGTGAGATTTAAGATTTAAGATTTTATTTAGTGGGCATCATATTGTTTGATGCCTTACCCTTTATGACTGTGTAAGAAGAGAGAAGCCTTCCCTCATTGTCCATTTTTTAAACACTAAAAATAAAAATGTAAGTTACATCAATGATGACATGTATGATATCTGCTCTCCAGAGCAGTCCTTGGATGCTCCAGCACTGACTGTGTTGGGATCAGACTTCACTTTTAATGATGTACTGCTCCAGGCAGAGCTGGACTCACCTGGCTTCTGTTCTGTCAACACACTTCAACTCCCTGGCATCAATCCTGCTGTGTGCTATGCCCACCTCTGCACTAGGGCTTGAGTGGATGTAATTTCATGGAAATCATGCAGCTTCACCACAATGAATTCTTTAACAGATCCAGTGGTCATAGGCCAGAGAACGTGGCATGCAAGGTATTCCTGGAGGGACAAGGGGAAGTCAGTTAGCCGTATGAACTGATTGACCCTCATTCCCAAATTACATGCTTAAAAGAGAAGAACAGCCTTTTTACCATTAGCCACAGGGACAGCAGGTAGCTTCTTCTGTTTTTGCTCTGGCCCTCAGCTCAGTCCTGCCGTCACAGCTGCATACTGACAGAAATGCTCATTGCACATCCACAAGGTATCCACAGGTCACTCAGCTCAGAGTCAGCCATTTCGAAAAATCTCTTTTGCTATCTCAGTGATAAATTCCAAAGCAGGCTCAGGCTCCTTCTGCTCAGCTTTAAACACCTAACTATAACACATGCAAAGTGTTTTTAGTGCAGAGAGGCATAGATGCACAGGCTGTGGGCTTGGCCAGCCCAAGTACAACTGTGCTCCTTTCACTCAACAAACAGCCAAAGTCCTCCTAAGTTAGAGGCTTCTATGAAGCCTGGAATGAGCTATGTTAAATCCAGACACAGCTATGTTGCTATTGTTTTGACAAATGCAAAGCCATGCATCCACCTCCACAAGCTAGGTCTGCTACGAACTAGAGGAGCACAGCAGTTTTTGCACTGGGCAGTTGAGGACTGGAAGTCCTCTTGGTGTTAGCACATACACAGCTGATACCTGGAGGATCACACATCCTGGCTTGAAGAGAAATACTTTGAGTAAATCCAATGCTTAATAGCATTTATCTTTCAGCAAGGTGAGAAATTCTGTCGGTCACCTTCACAGAGCACTGGGCAAAGTATCTGCTGCTTTCTCAAGTTCTTTGAGAAGTAAATGCTTTTGTTTAAGTGCTTGATTTTGGTTGAATGCATTTACGTGTCCCTACAGACATGAGTTCACAAACTTCCTGCTTGATTAAGCTTCTATTTTCATCTGTGCAACTATCCCAAGAGGACCATAATCCAGTTTCTTCCTTTCACAGAAGTATGTAACCTTTGCACCAGTCTGTTGTCTTGTGTCAGTGAGAGCTATGCATGTAAGAGGCCACACGTATTTTGTTTTCTACTTCTTACTGCACTTCAAAAATAGGGTAGACTTTGTTGCTGTTGAGATGGAGTGTCAGAGGCTGGATGTGCCAGCATTCAGAGCAGCCCAAGCACAGAGGGACTCTTGACATCAGACAACTCCATTTGAAACTCAGAAAAACCAGAGATGTCAGTGGACCCGCTCCAGGCTTATGCTAGTGTAATTAAGATAAGAAAGTTAACAAACTCCTCAGTTGATTTCTGAGTGAAATCAGAGAGATACCAAAATATGGCTCTTTACAGAATGGTTTGAGCTATACAGTTTGCTATATGCTCATTTGCTGTGGTGTTTTTACTCTATGTTTACACTTGTAGCCCACCAGTGCAATAAGCCTTAAAAGCTTTATGTACATAGAAGTAATGATGTTCTAAAGATCAGCACCCGTTTAGAATGCTCTACTGTAGGACAGGATGAGAGTCTTAACTTCATTCATTATGAGGGAAAACCAGGGTGATCTCATGAAGGCTCTATTTTAAATAGATCTTTTGTGTACTGCTGAGCTTTGCAGCATCTGACACCTCAAATTTACAATGTAAGTCAGTAGTGCAAACAAAGCACAAGATTTATTCATGTGGTGCATTCTCTGCTACCCCAGAGGAATGGCACACCACTGACAAAGAGCCACTTCACCCCAGGAAGCCCCACAGAGCTGAACTGCATTTTAAGTTCTAGCTGTAGCACCTGACTCCGCAGCAGGAGGCTGTAGGAGCAACCAAGTGAGGAGCAGTTCCCAGGGGCCTGATTCAGACACAGGAGCTGAATTCTTCATTTCACCATGGACCCTCTGTACTGCTGCTCTGGAGCAACAGCTCTGTCTGGCCACGTGGGATTTTCAGGGTATCACACAGCCAGGTTAGCAGTCCCTTTTGATAGCACATAGAATCTGCCTGGGATACAGCTAGAGTATAATTGTTATGTTCACAGGCAATTACTTACAATGTGGAGCATATTTAAGGTTCATACCACAGCATGCTCATGGCAGTACCAGCAGCAGTTTAGCTGCAGCAGCACCAAGCTCCATGCAAGAGCTAATTGACATTCCGTGCTGCTTCCAGCACTTACCAGGTATCCCATACTGCTCAGCAGTCTCACTACTGATAAAGGTTTAGGCCACACCTGGCTGTAAGGCTTTTAGAACCAGCCTAAACTGTTAGGTCGTAAGATACAAAGTTTGCATTGCCAGTCTAAAATCCTTCAAGTATTGTTTGTTTGCATAGTTAGAAGCAAACTGTTGGAGCAGCTCGGAGGCTGTGCTGATAGTCAGGCCAATAGACAAGACATGCCGGAGCTGTATAAATTACTGCACGCTCAGTGACTTCATCTCTGTTCTTTGAGTTTTAAGCTGGAAAAAGTTACCAATATGCTAAAAGCTAAATTCAGCTTAGTATTGACTGATTTCTTCTGGCAGCTTTTGCACCAAAAGCTAGAAGCTGATGGAAACCTACACTTCCCCAGAAGTCTACTAAGGGCCTTTCTGAGGGCACATGCTGGGAGGTGGATGGCAGAAGGAACGTGAAGCTCAGTGGTGACCCAGGTCTGCTGCACTCTGGCAGTGAGAGCTCCCAGCCCCTGCCTCTCTCAGTGTTTACATGGAAGAAATGATTTCTCCTAGGCTGAGAAGCTGACAGCTGAGGACTGCAAGGTACCTCTGAGAGAGGACGGGCTTCTGCCTAACCCAGAGCACTAATTCCTGCTTCTCTAAGGAGCTGTTCCATCCTCTTCTGCGTTCAGTATATGCTGCCTAACAGAAATGCCAAGATTGGAATAGCTACCCCAAATTTTATTTTCTGCTGCATGTGAAATCTCCTTGAACTCATAGAAGCAGTAGTGAAGATGATCTTACATTTATGTTTCCCCAGCTTCTCTTCTCAAGCATTTGAAACATGCCAACATTGTGCTGCTCCATGACATTATCCAGACTGAGGAGACACTAACATTTGTCCTCGAGTACATGGTGAGTTATTCTTTTTTCTGGCTCCGTGTGAAGCTACTACTGGGAAGTACTGGGAAGAGAGCAGTGGCTATATAGTGAATTATGAGACATATGCAAAGAAGCAAATTGCAATCCTTTAGTGCAGTGATTGACTTCCTTTCTTGATCTCCTGCTTACCACCCACAACTTTTCTGTTTTCCTTCAGTGCACGCAACAGCTGTATGCAAAAATGATTGCACATCTTGTCTCCACGAAGGTAGAAGAAACTATTTAGATCCATTTCTGCCTTGACAATACAATAACAGTACTGTTCTTCAGCACAGCAAGGACAGGAAATAATGATACCAGCTCACATCTTGATATCAAATTTGTCACTGACCTCAAGTGGCTCACCAAGACCAAGCTGCAGGATACTATCATGGGTAGGGCAGGATGCCAGTAAATGAGTTCTCTGCATGAGCTTTACTACTCTTGTTGCTTTTGCTAATAGCTATCAACAAAATTATGAGAATGTTTTATCCATTCTGCAGTTTTATAATTAATTTGGCACAAGCATTGGTTGTGTTAACTATCAACTTCAGGCCATAAACTGCTAGGGAAAGATAACAGCTAGCTCCCCGATGTGACCAAGCACACATCCTTACGTGTTGCATCAAATTAGATGTTCTCCAAGGTCAAAGCAATACCTTCATAATGCTTGTCTATTTTTTTCTAAGTACAGAAGAGGCACAGTTGGTAAAACACTTTACTCTCATCGTTTTGCCTCAAGTTATCTGCTTTTATTTAGCATACAGATCTGGCACAGTACATGGCCCAGCATCCTGGAGGACTTCATCCTTGCAATGTTATGGTGAGTTCCTTAAAAGACTCATATTCCTTAAAGTATGAACAAGAATGTTATTTTCTTCTGTGTATGGTGATTGTGAATAGCTGCAGTGCTTCAAACACCTTTAAGCTCTTACTAGTATCTATTTGTTCCATATATGACAAGCACTTTGGAGAAAAGCTGACTCTGATAAAGATATAACAGACTACTGCATGGTCTCCAAAGCCTTTCTGCAGTTTGTTCTTCCCATTTCATACACCTAGTTCAGATTTTGTGGACAGCGAAGTCTTGTGGCAAGCAAATTTGTCTTTACACAGATTTGTATCTTCTTAGAATACATTATTAATCTCTCTAGTTAAAAGCTCTCAAATGTCACTCTCTCCTCATCTGAAACTGTCTTCATATTTACAGTCATTTAAACCTCTTTTGTTTCTGCCACAGTTTTTTGGGATAGGTTGACTGGAACTGAGCAGAGCTGAAGATGTACCATTACTTTGTAGATTGATGTTATAATAGTCTCTGACTCTTCTTTGTACACATCTTCACATTTAATTAACTTTCAGGCTTTCTGCTGCACAGTGACTTACAGTTTCAGTGCAGATGTCCTCAGTGAGTGCCTGGGTCCTTTTCCTGAGTAGCATCAGTTAATTTATCTTACAGCTGTCAACAATAACTTTGTACCTTATCAAACTGCCTATTCATCTGACTTTGTCAGATCTCTCTGAAGTTTCTCAGTGTCACTTCTTATCTTGGCTAATCTAAACACTTCTGTCATCTTCAAATGCTGCCACCTTGTTCACATCTTTTTTTTTCAGATAGCTGTTAAGCAACACCAATTCTAATGTAGTTTCTCGGGGCCCCGAATTTTAACATCTCTAAAGCTCAGATATGTCCAAGATGCAATGCTGTAGTTTTGGCACAGATCTCAAGGGCTCTGCTACCAGGCAGGCTTGTAAGGCACATGGAGTACATGGCAGCATCGTATACTCCCTGGCATTTGTGTGAGTAAAACTAGCCAGCTGCTCTTCTTTTCTGCCTCAAACTCTCACTGTCAGCAGAAATCAAATCACAAAAATGATTTACTGCTCCTTGAAGGGGTTAATCTAGTTTGTTTCATTTTCGCTGGCAAATGATTGTTGTTTTTTTGTCTGAGTGATTCCTACTGAGTATGATGCAATTGTGCAGAATATCACAGGGACACTTCTCTGATGCAAAAATGAACTATGGGTGTCACTGTTTATCTTCCTCTTCAGGTTAAGCTTCTGGTGAAAAATATCTTTTCTCTGATAAACTCTATTTATATACTTCTGCTGCCTTTTGTTTCCTAACCACCACCCAATTTCATACCTTGTTTCTGCCCAACTTATTTTACTTAAGGCTTAGTGATACCATCATAGTGGTAGGAGCTAGATATCCCTTTCTAGCTTGCTTTCTTGCTCGCCTTTTTCCTTTCTTGATTGCCTAATTAGATCCTGGCTGATATATCTGTTCAAATCAGGTTCTCGTGTTTTCTCCCAGCCTGAAGATAACAGCTCACGTTGTCAAATGAGTCAGTTTACTGGTCATTCTCGGGCTGGGGAGAGGCAGGGTAGGTGTGAGAAGCAACCCCACTGCTCCCTCTGCTGGTGTAACTTGCTCAAGTGGGCAAAACTGTCAGCTTCTTAAACCTTCATCCTGCTTAGCTTTATGTCTTTGTTACCAACGAGAATATCTGCTGTTCCGAAAGCTGAGGCTGTGTTGTAGCTCCTGCATTCAACACTTCGCTTCTAGAGAAAAGCTGAATTTCCAAAACATGCGCTTAGGGACTGCATTACAATTGCTCTCATGGAGAAATATTCCACCCGAAAACATGAGGGCAATCATACCCCACTATAGTTTTCTATGTCTCAGCCAACTCTTCATTTTTGAGATTTTTACTGGTTTTCTCAGTTGCTTTGTCTCTGCTTTGTTCCAGGACTTATAAAGTTCAGAGCTCATATATAAATGCAAGATCACACCAAATCATTGCACTTCTTTTGTTGTCTTTTTCAAGCTCTTCATGTTCCAGCTTTTGCGAGGCCTGGCATACATCCACCAACAACATGTTCTTCACCGTGATCTGAAACCCCAGAACTTGCTCATCAGCTGTCTTGGTGAGCTCAAATTAGCTGACTTTGGTGAGTCACAATTTGTATACTGCTAATATATCTGCTCAGACTGTAGCTTTAGCATGCATATAGATCTGTACCCACAGACAGCTAAGGCACAGAAGCATAGTCTCTTTTGGAACTTCACGAAAGTATTTCTGTGGTCAGTCCAGCCTTTCTTTGCACTGCTAGCTGCAGGGAGTAACCTCATCTAAGTCACAGCGATTTCTGCCATACAAAATTGGTTCAAGAGAGCTGAGAATCAACCCCTCTCTCTTCAGAAAATGATGAGACGTGAAGTCCAGAGCAATGTACTGAACAGAAGGGCCTTCTTGGCATCAGTTTGTGATGGCTGCTTCAGTCACACATGGTGAAGCCCAGCACAACATAGCATATTGCTTCATCTGATCTGCCCCAGAGGTATATTCCAGACACATTTTTTTTTGTCAATTGATTGTAATCTGCATTTGGACTGCTTGTGTTTATTGAACCAAGAGAAAATAATGTTCTGTTTCCAATTATTATCATTCATGTATTGTACCCATAGAAAGACTGTACTGTCACAGCACTCAGTATTTTTTATTCTGGCAGGCCTTGCTCGTGCAAAGTCCATCCCCAGTCAGACATACTCCTCTGAAGTGGTGACACTCTGGTACCGTCCTCCTGATGTTTTACTTGGAGCTACAGATTATTCTTCTGATCTAGATATCTGGTACTTATCTATGTCAAATCATCTGGGGTCTTTTGGAAAAAAAAAAATCTTTATCTGAATTAATTGAAGTCAACCAATTTACAGTAGTTGTAAGCAGAAGAATTAACACCTGTGAGTAGAAAGTGAGTGAGCAGGGGGGAGTTTTGTACTGCAGGGTTCATAGACATTTTGGTAAATGGTGTTAGCACATGTTAGCTATGGAGTTACATAAATCTGATCTGACAATATTCATAAAGTATTTAAATCTCATTTGGTGACATTAAGGAAGCACTTCAAGGTTTTGTGTTTCCTTAAAGCACTTATGGTTTTGTATATATGTGTTTGGCTGACTCAGTGTTAGCTTTCTACAACTACGGCTTTGTGAAGAAACAATGAATGCAATCATGAATACACAAATGATGACTCTGGCCTCCGCAACAAAAAATGGCAGTAAAGGGCTTCTGAATAGGTCTGGAGACAGAAAAGTGTCTGAGATGCTCATTACTTCTGAAATGCTTTATCATTCATCTTAAAGAGCACTCTACACTTCATACAGGAGAAGAAATGTCTTCAGTTAAGGCTTCTTATCTCATAAGCTCTATCACAAAATCTTAAAATGGCTAGGAATCACAGGAAGCAAGCTGCACAATAGCAGAACTGAAGGGAGAGAGGCTCCTGAGAGCAGGTAAAATGCAGGAGAGGATGAGTGTTTCACAGGGGTATCAGTAGACCTTTTGGGCTGGCATGGATGTAAAGCTGGGTCTGAGTGTACATCCACTTTCTGGCTCTCTTCTGCACCAACATGAATCTTCTCCCAGCAACACAGTCCTGACTTTCTCATGGACAATGTGAATCTCATGAAGGAGCAACAGGACATCTTATTCAGGGCAATTTTACATGTAGGTATTACAGCAGTTCTGCCCTTTCTTCAGACCAGTTGATCCTCTGCCTGTGCATATCTCACTGAGACTGTTCTTCTTTGCTGTGCAGAGTTGAAGGCTGTGAAAGGGTGGGAGCGCAGCAGGCTGAAGTATACATAAGAAGAGAGTTTGGTAAGCTTGCAGAGCTCCCAACCAGTATCCCCTGCCAGAGATCTGAGGCTGTTTGGAGGTTCTGATGAACTAAGTCTGGAGGGCAGTTCAGGGAAACAGGAGATTTGTTTGTTAACTTCCCTAGGGCTGATGCTAATTTAATTGCTTAAAGATTTCTCTGAGGAGGAAAACCTTGCTAAATTCTAATGGCTTCCAGCTGCTAAGCCAGTCCAAATAGTCCTGACTTCTCCCTCCCACTTCTTGCCACCTCTGCTCTCCAGACAGTCTCTCAGGAACATTTGCTGTGTTGGAGAAAGATGCCTGCCTAACAGGTTGGAGGGTTTGCATTAGGTAGATGCTGGTAGTAACCTGTATTTTTTTCTGAAAGTTGGGTCCTGTTCAAAACCCTGGTTGCACACATAAAGCCTGCCGTTTCTGCCCCTGCAAACCCAGCATCCCACTACATAACTCTGCTCTAGTGCAGCAGAGGGCTGGAATACAAAGATCCTATCCATCACTCTGTCCAGCTCTAACAGCACAGTACTCAGTCCCACTGAACTACGTTCACACTATAGGCACCTTTGTTATAACACCTCCTTATAATAACAGCATTCCAAGTGTCGGCCTTAAAGAAAGATGTCACGCTGAGAGAATAGAGAGTTCTTCAGTGAGCTCTATTCAGTAACTTCCTCTAACAAGAGTCATTTATTATCTTGATGTACACTGCATTTAAGTTCAATTTTTGTCTATTAGGAAATAATGTGAATTCACACAGATGTTACTTGTCTACTGGGAAGAAAGAAAAAAAAAACTATTTCTTTTGGATACTGCAGTTTACATGAAGACAGGTCAAAATGCCCTTGCTAATGGCATGAGACAGTGGGTGTTAAAACCTTGGTTTAAAGAAACCAATTACAACAAAATAAAACATTATGGCAATTCATGCATAGTGTGCTTGAGCCGCAGTACTGTCAGTGGGAGGCACACGGGAAGTGAATGAGGCCTTGAATAGATGAAGAAAGAGATATAGAAGGAGCCTCACTAGCTCTTGGACTAACTAGAAAAGCTGCTTTAATCTCTCAGTATCTTTTTATCCTCTTTCTCCCTCACTATCTCTTCAATGCTATAGAAAATTCAATTAAGGGATTTCAGGGAGAGTGACAATGTTTCAGCAAGATTACACTGAGTATCAGGGAGACTTTTTTTTAAAACACCAAGGGCTTTGTGCATGTGCAGTGCTAGTTTTCAAAATTCAGTTTTCAACATCCTAAGTACCTACAGTCATGGCTTCTTTTCAGACAAGCCCTCCATGTAATTTCTTCTATGATGGTTGCAGGAATCTCCCCAGATAGACTCACATAGAATAAGGATTCCTATGCAGTCATTTGACACAGATCTGCCAGGCCACTATAGCCTTCTCCCAAGTCTGGATCATGTTGACCAATTTTGTCAAAATGGGAGACTCAGGCCAGGAGCTCCAGTGTGCAGCACTGCCTGGTGAGGCACGAGGTGAAAGATGCACTTGTGGCTAAATGCCAAATTGTAATCTCCCAGTGGCAGAGAAACTGTGGAGGGGGAACTGTGGGATGCCACAGAGATACCTTAGATCTTAATCCTGATGGAGTTGTTTCTCCATTGTGTGATGCAGTACTGGGAACTGAGTAGTAACTGAAGTGCCCAAATCTGCCCCAGGGACTGAGGGCTGATGTGATGGGGCTGTCTGAACCAACCCTGTTTGTGTTCACTCAGATAACCAGTTATACCTCTCCTGTTACTTCAGCTGTCAGTGTATTGCTTCATATGCATGCCTAGTGTATGCTGAAACATCATGCCTAAGCCCCTTCCTGAAAGACATCATAAGGGGTTGCAGATGGTACTGCTGCCTGTTGTTTTCTCTTGCAGGATGGTACAATGTCTGCTTAACTTAGGAGGCAAGAGAGGAAACAAACTGCTCTGGGAGGTACCACAAGGTCCTTAGTGTTATTTGCAGTGATGTAACTCCACTGCTCTCAGTAGTGTACTTCTGTCTGACATGACTGCAAGGGAGACCAGCACTAACACCACACTCCTCTCTTCCCCTCTCACTACTAGGAGCCTATTAATGAAAATACACCATTCTCAGAGGGATACAGCAAGTGTAAGGAGATTGCTGTGACTAGTGAACAGCCAAAAAACAGGCAATGAAGGGCTGCTCTGCATTTCCTCCTCCTGGTAGAATTTGCCATTAGACCCCATCTTACTCCTCCACAGTTTATGATGCAACCCTTGCTCTGCCTCAGTGCTTTCCTAGACTGTGGAACTGACATGCTTTGAGAAGCTTGTGGGCTTTCAGAGGTGAAGGCACCTCACGAATGAACACCAGAGGGCTAAGGGGAAGATGGGAGAAAGACAGAACCGTTCTGACCTAGGCCTAAGTCTTGAGTATTTTAAAGTAAAGGTTGTTTTTTTTTTGAACCATCCTCATTAAGAGAAGGATTTTTATAATTCTTTATAATGCTGCAAGGGCAGTGCCTGTAACTCCCATATATTGGAAGATCAAGGCTTCTGGGGAGGGTAATCAGATGACTAGCACCAAAGAGTTTGTTTGTTTGTTTTTCTCAAAGTCCTACTTTAACACATAGAAAAAATAAACTACCTGGGAAAAGAGGTGGGTGCTCATATGTCTCTGCATTACTAGTTACAGCAACTTGGGACTTTTTGTAAGGAAAACCATATTTCAGCTTGGAAATACACAGAGGTAGCAACAGTTACAGTTGCCACTGGTGAATCAATGCAGTATCAAGCAAGCATTAAAGGAAGCTTATCAGCTGAGTCACAATACAGGAAACAAATACCTCTTTCTTTCCAGCTGCCATGGTTGCTCTGATAGCTTTTTTACCAGGGACACTGGGGTTGAAAGGCATCCAGATATTATTGGAATAAACCAGGAATACAAATGAGAGCTCTGTTAGAAGGCAAATTTGTAAGAACTCAGAAGGTGTTCCTCTCCTCAAACTGACAGCTTGCTCATTAGCAAAAGGACTGTTTCAATAGATTTGAATTTTTGAACAATTTGCTTTTGAGAAATTATTAGCAATTGCTAGATAGAATCTAGAAAAATATGAGGAAAAATCTAGAAGAAAAAAAAGAGAGCCTTCTAGTTCTTACTTCCTTTTACTGTTCTGTCTGGATTGTATGTCTTCTCAGCAATAGTGAAAACCACTGCAGATCTGGTATGCCTGCCGTGAAGTCTGTTGCCTCAGATCTTTCATCAGGGGAATTTAAGTCTTGAAGATCACATTCACAGGACACTTTCACCGTTACTGGCCCTTTTCCTTAGTGTTGCGTATACCTCTAGTTCCCAGATTCATTTTAGAAAACAGCACAGCACTGTTCATCAGAAGCAATTTCTGCAGAAGGACTAGTGGTATCTCTGACACTTGGGGTCTATACTGAATCCATGTGAAGTTTCTGCAGTTGCCAGTCTAATGTCCATTACTAGCTAGGATATCAGAACCCAAACTGTGGATAAATGTCAGGATCGCTTGCTCCAAAAACATATGGAGTTGATTCTCTTCACAGCACAAATCAAAAGTACCTAAATTGCACTGACCATATGTGGCTAGACTTGTGCAATGGCATCAGTGGATTGCAACAGTCCCTGTGGTTGCAAAATAGGGTGAGCCATCTGGGTACATATATCAGCTGTGAAAACAGAGGGTTGTTATGGCACTGGTCTCAGCAGAGTGGGCTCCAAAATAATATCTAGTGATGTGGTAGTACTATGAAACACAAAACTCTGCATTGCAAAAGCTGTGGGTTGAGTTTCATGATAAACCTGGATTGTGTGGAAGCACATTTGACAAATAAGAAGCTAAGCTCACAAAACTCAAGTGCATCAGAGTTGTTTGTGAAAACAGAGTTAGTTACAGATCTGGAAACAGGCTTGACATTTCCTAAGAATGATCAAAATGAATACCAGAGATGAGCTCCATGTCAGGCTTTCAACTGACCACAGACAGGTGGAAAAAGTATCTGCAGCACTGCAAAAATGAGTTGTGAGAGGTAACAACAGTACAGATGACCAGAGGAGATTACTAGTTGTAGCTCAGCAAGTGAGAATAATAATGTCAGAATCAGTTAAACAAAGTTGGGGTTTCATCATTTAAACTTGAAAGACTCAAGTCTGGTATAACAGGAAAATGAAACTTGAAAAGTTGGGCCGGGGCTTAGTGAAAAGGGAGAAAACCTAGAAAATGTTTGGAGGGTAAAGTTAAGAAGTAAATGAGCAGAGTTTTACACCACATAATAAAAGATGGAAATGCCTGCAAATAGATAAATCTATCCTGACTACAACTATCTAATCATTATTCCCAGCAGGATTAATCCACTTGAGTGAAATTAAGCATTTTTTGCAAGCTTTGGTGTGCTGTTTTGTTTGTTTGTTTGTTTGTTTTTAAGCTGGCTGGTTTGGTTTAGCAAAAGCATAGGGCAGAGGATGACATAAAAATAGGATTACTTTAACTTGCCTTTGCCACTGAATTTTTTATGCCATGAAATCTTGCTTTCAGTTTTCCAGAGAAGGGCTAATTGCTTCTGAAGGAAAATCACTCTACTGGTTAGTGCTTCTGGGTTTTATCTGCATCTAATGTGCCCTTCTAGCCCATAAACTGTCTAGTAGTTCCCCATTTATTTTTCCTACTCTTATCTCACAGATTTTGTACCTTTTTCTCATGGAAAACAACCTACTGCTGCACAGGCATCTGCCCTGACTATCTTTTTAAAGGTGGCTTTTTAAAAGGGTAGGTTGAAAGAGACCTGAAATAAGCCATTTGCTGCTGGAAAAAAATGATGGTGCTTAGTGAGTTTCTTTTCCAAGGATATCACCTGTTTTGTTTTGCTGGTGAAGGGTGTTGTCGTTTTTTTTAGTTGGCAGTGCTGATGAGAAAAGCAGATGGGACCATAACTCAGGCAGCTTCGACTGCTCTGTGTTATTTTATAACATTTATCCTGGAAGGATGTGAATGTGATGACTCTCTAGACTCCTTCAGTCTTATTTTACTTGCTGGGTTTTTAGGTCAAGCATTTCAATGTGAAGGACTTGGATGAAGTTGCTGGTTACTACAAACAATTGGGAGCAAAGGCCAGAGGCAAGTGCTTAGGACAGTGTTGGAAGCCCAGGGCTATATAGCATGATCACTCTCATAGGAAGCTGAGGGTTTTTGATAATGAAATATCTTGCCTAACACCATACCATGAAGGTAGATCAGCCTTCACTGAACCTTTACTTATGTACATGTATGCAGTCACCTCATGTCCTGCCTTGCTTCCTACACACAGACACTAGATGAAAAGCAGGTAGATGTATAATATCTACACATCAGACTCGTACTTTTTACACGAGATGCAAAACATATAGTATTTACAACTTATGTCAGGATTTCAGAATTTGCAGATCAGGATTTATACATTTCCATTCCAACAAGTCAAATTTCTCCCTTCGGATTATGCATATGATGCATGTGAATGAGTTAATACCTTGGGTTTCTTGCAGGAGTGCAGGCTGTGTCTTTGTCGAAATGATCCAGGGCCAGCCAGTGTTTGCAGGAACTTCAAGTGCTCCTGAACAGCTGGAGAAGATCTGGACGGTGAGTAAAGTATATCCTGAAATGGGAGAGGAAGGAATCTGTTGCTTCAGCTCCCTACTTAATTGTGAAGTCTGGAGCATAGGTCCTGTGAATAGCCAAAATAATCTGATCTGGTCTGCCAAGTTCATAGCAGACTTTGTAACCTGTTTTATATTTGTCAACTTTCTTATAGACACAGGAGTAAATCAAATGACTTTCCTTTGATGTTTGTCATCTCATCAAAAATTTAAAGCCAATTAAAGTGACACCAAATTGAAGCTTTAAGGAAGCTTTAAGAACCATGAAATAATTAGTGCCTTTCACAGTAGGTTTTATGTTATTATACAGCCTGGAATGAGACTGTGTTAGGCCAAGATTTCAAAGCTCCTTAGAGGCTTTCGATGCCTAGCTTGAGATATTTTGCATAGTTGGAGGTTCAGAAAGGGGATTCCTACTGTTTTCTAATAGTCAGCTCCTTTCATGTACTAATAATAGAGGCATCAGGCACTGGTTTAGGGACTGTTTGCATTTGTGTGCATGGCTCTATGTCATCCAGAATGCTTATCTCCAAGCAGGATTGTTGTTTCAAACATCATATAGACATACAGCTGGAAAATCTCCAAGCTGTGAAATATGTTCATCCTGTCAAGCCATCAGACAGTCTGACTGTGAATTCACTGACACTTCTAGAGGCAACTATCACCTTAAGCGGTCTCCATCCTGCTCTCTGTCCCTGGCTGTCTTTCCTGCCTGCATTACCCCTCACTTAGAGGAGTTTCTATCACAGGTTGCAGCCCAAGTTGCCACTGAAAGTATCAGCAGGTGCTAACGGCAGTGGGCAGAATTAGTCTCCAGTGCAGTGCTGGCACAGGGACATCTCCAGCAGCGTAAGCGGTTGGACAGTGTGACCTCTGGACTGGTTAAGACATGCATGAGTGGCACCTGGCAGTGAAGCTGCATGCACCTTCATTGACGTTCCCAGGAGTGACAGCATTAAGCCTTGGCAGGAACCCTTCCACTGTAACATCAAGTGCTAAAATGTGAATGTCATTTATGTGCAGAGGTAGATCCAATACCACCTACGGCAGTGCAAAGCTGTGCTGGGTCACAGAAAAGGACGCAGTCCCTCTCCACTGAGACCAAGTCATCCAGCTCTGCACCGATGAAGGGTACAACATACTGAGGCTATTGCTCTTCTCACACTCTTTTTTTGATTTGCACAGGCACTGGGGGTCCCAACTGAAGATACCTGGCCAGGACTTTCCAAGCTCCCCAGGTACAAGCCAGGTAGGATTTACTTCACAAGAATATGGAGCTTTGTCTGAGCCTCTGACCACTTAATAATTTTTGGATCATTAATTCGGATTAGGAAAAACTGAGAGTTACTGAACTCCTTGAACTATTTAACCACAGTGTTGTTGTAGGACAGTGGCCTAAGATATGAGCAAAAGTACATGCGTGGCAAAGCTGCCTCACCAAGATACATGCTAGGCTGATGGAAGACTTCATTGTCCTAAGTGGTAACAATCTAGTTAGTCTCCACTCAGTGCAAAGAACCAATGTCTCCTGTTTTACGTTGGAAAAGCTGACAGGTACCAGGGACATAGTTTATCTGAACTTTCCTTATTTTTATGGAAATTAGTTTGGGAGGCCTTAAGCCTCAGTTTTAAAGGTCACCGTCCCTGATTTTGATGTGGGCAAGGTGAGAAATCTGTGTGATTTATAAACCTGGCTTCTTTTATTTCCACATGGGCTGATAGAGAAGTCTGTGTCCTGGACTTCAAAGGGCCAGTTGTCTCTTATTTTGATGTGGGCAGGTTGAGAAGTATGCTTTGAAAAGCTAGCTCAGTCACTCTCCCTCTCCCTCTCTCTCTCTCCCCCTTTCTGTCTTTCTCTCTCTTTTGGTTTAATGTTTTCTCTTGGGAAAATATATTCAAGTGTCAGTGAGGGGGAAATGATGAGCACTGATTCTCAGCCTCTCAGCAGGATCATTCTCTAAGAGAAATATAAAAGTGAAATATTAAAAACCCTAGAAAGTGAAATCCACCCATCTGCAGTCTAGCCATTCTCTTTCTCTTATAACCTAAGAGAGTGGTGGGGGGAGTCTCTCTGGAGGGGAAAAAAAAAAAGCAGGGGAAAGAGGAGGGAGAAGATGTGCTTTGAGCAAGAGGTTTACAGGTTTAGTAGAGCATAGTAACATCTTTTCAAAGAAGTGGGTGTTGCTCTGTGACCCAGTCCAAGATGCCCCTCCTTTGATTCTGGTGCATGAACACTAAACAGCCCCCATTTTCACATGGTAGCCATGACTGGCTGAACAATAACCTGGTCTCACAGTCGAAAGGGCTGGAATCTTTCACACAATTAGCTGAGACACATTAATCAAACCAGCGTGAAATGGGAATGTGTCGCTGTCCACAGCAAGTTTAATTTGGATAGGGAGTGAGCACAGAGCAGACAGCTGGAGGAAGCACTTTCTTCTCTAGCTTGCTGAAGGCTTAGTTGGGTACTCTACAAGTTATGAAGGGAGGAAAGACATGCTCATGTGTGCGACAAACCAATTATAATTTTTTTGACAGCAGTCATCTCTGCATACATGGCCAAAACTCTCCAGATACTGTATTGAGGGATACTTGAAAAGTGGGAGCACTAATGGTCAACTAATCAAGAAATTAGTAGAGACAATGCAGAATATCTGGGTACCCAGAATTGTCCTGAGCGGCAGTGCCTCTTAGCACTGTTTTGCCTGAGCAGCAGCACTGTCCTCTGCCACTGCAGAGGACGCCAGTGGCAGGGCTGGGAGGGGAAGACAGGCACGGAAATAGCTCTAGTCAGTATAAGCAGTTTTCAAACCTGAATTGCTTTCAGACTGAATAGAATGCTTTGTTAATGGACTACAGTGGGGCAGAAGTGACCTGTGCTATGATGCTATGATGCTGGTGGCATTTTTGGCTGGAGAAGACAGAAATGCTGGAGTCAGCACAAGAGAAGACACCCTCCTGTGGAAGCATTTCACCATGCTAGCAAGAACATGGAAGTGGGGTGCTGAGCCAGTGTTTGGGGCAATACCTCTGCCAATAGGAGAGCCAGCATCTTTTTCCTTCCTCAAAGTCTGCTGAAGGGGTTCCAAGCTGCTCCAGCCACACAGTGGAGCCAAGCACATGGCTCAAACCTGGGATATAGAAACCCGCCTGCTTAGAATAACGCTGTGCATACATGGTTAGACTGTGCTCTAGTCATGAACTAAACCAAGTCAAGTTTTTGATGAGACTGCCAGTAAAAAGGCAAATCAGACTCTTTGTTTAAAGCTGTTTGCTTTAAATATGCCCTGAGTACTTTCCCCCTCTTTTCATGAGGCACAAGAGATGCTGTCCCCCCAGGACACTCACCAAGTGGAAGCTCTGGAGCTGCTTGAGGAAACCTCCTTTCCTCTGCAGGCTCTTCTCAACCCTGTTGTATGAATCCCAGTGCCTGGGACAGTTCAGATAAGCAAACAAACTTTGGAAGCTTCCCCAGATCTGATGACTTGAATGCTTTTAGCTAGTCCCATTGATGTTTGCAGTGAGCACAGGCAGCAAACAAACAAACAGGTTCCTGCCTGAGGCAAAGCACGAACACGCACAAAACAAAGCTCTGAGGTGTGATCCTATTCTCATTGAAGTTGATGGCAAAACTCCCACTGGATTCAGCAATGTAGGCTCAGCCCCAGACTGAAGTTGTTACTGGAAGGGTTCCTGGGCCAGGTGGATTAGTAGGAATCTTTGAAATGAAAGCTGGAAACCTTCAGATGTTATCTTGTCACTACTGTGGGCTTGAGCACATCCTTCTGCAAACCCTGAAGAAGAGATGGAGAGTGTGAGAGTCAGGCACATGCAAGGCACCTGCCGGAAGAGTGGCTCCACTGGCCCCCCTGTGGGAAATTGGCAGGGGAAGAGCTGTGAAAGGCAATACTTGTCCACCTATGCCCCTGTGCCCTCTTGCACAGAGAAGTCCAGAAATGGGCCCCACACCCACTGCCTGAAGTTTGATGAAATCTCAGCCCATGCCAGGTGAGCAAGGAGATAGGTGAGCAACTCTGGCCAGCCCTGTAGCTTGTGATCTCCTGCTCTCTCTCCACCAGAGAGCTGAGGCAGTGAGTTACGCACAGCCATGGACCCTCAAAGCATGATGTTCTTCAGGCCCTGGCTTCAGGACTGGCTCCCGCAGAATGCACCGTGCTGGGAGAGCTCCAGCCCCATGTCCCAGTGCACTCACTGGCCCTCTCCCCAGTTCCTTGTGCTTAGGAGCCCTGCCTGTAGCGACAAGGCTTTGCCCTGTGTTTGTTCATTTGTTCTGTTCCCCTCATTTTGCTTTCCCTGAAAGAGGCAGTTGTAGCTCTGTTAACACTATTTTTGAAAGCTCTCATGCTGTGTGAGCTCAAATCCTTGCATTAATCTACTGCTGTGTTCATTTCACTGCGCTGAAAAGCAGGGAGTTTAAATCCCTTCTAAACACCATTGGTGACACCAGAAGGCCAGTGTTTTGATCCAGCCCCGTTAATGGTTACAAGTTTGAATCTAGACAGCAGGGGTCAAGGGCAGGAAAGGATTAGGAATCACAGCCCATGACATTAAGCTAGTGCTTTTGCCAAACTGGGAATACTGGAGCACCGAACACATTGTTTTATACCTTTTTTTTCTGACATTTGGATTGTAAAGAGGGGGAGCAGTGCTTATTTGTTTATAACTCAGTGAGCTTGCTGTGAGTGAGCTTTAACTTGCTGAGAGCGAGCTTTGCTCCTCGATTTATCACACAGTCTGACTTTAAAGTTTCCTACGCCAGAGTATTACTTCCCTTTGGAGGCTCAAGGTGCTCACTTGGCTTTTACAGATGAATCAATAGTTTCTATATTAATCCACGTTTTTCAGTTGTCTGCAAGCTTTGTTATGCCGAATGAGATTTAAAAGTCAACTCTTCCTCCTGAGAACATTTTTAGTATCCATTGCTTTTCCAAAATGCCACCGGCAGATGGAGGCAACAAGCAGCAGGCAGTGGAACACAAACATCAAATGGCATTTTTGAAAATGCAGATGAAGTCTGAACTGTGAATGCTGCTCTTTTTTTTTTCTTTTTACCTCACTTTTTTTTTATGCTGATGCTTCATTTAATAAATTGGATGGTTGTAAACTGGATTCTAAAATGATGAAATTTTTATTGTCATAATAAACTGCATACGGCTTTGATCCCAAAGAAAGCTGTGCTGCAGCTAAGGCACAGTATATGCTGGCCAGGCTGAAGGGAAACTCCCTGTCTGCCCGGCACTGGGCACAGGCTGCACTTTACAGCCTGCCACTCGGACAGAGCTCATCCTGTCCTGCAGCCATAGAGATTTCACTAATGAGAGAAATTTTCCCTGTGAGCCTGCAACCTCAAAACCTTCATCCAACTGAACTAGGCATCCTATTTCTCTCTCTTCATCAATTAGGAAAGTTTAACTTTTGTCCTCTGGCTTACTTGCCTCATTATCAGTTCATTAGCCACTTCCACCTGGGTTTTCTTGTAGGGTGGTATTTCCTCATTAGCACACACCGCACTGCATACTGATGGAAAACAACAAACCCAAGCACTACCTTTCAGATCTACTCACACTGTTGAAAAAGCCGATCAGCCCTACAGGATCTCATCATTTTGTGTCGTTACTGTAAGATGATTAGATCAGTAGTTCATCCACTTTTTGAGTGGTATCTCTCACCTTTAAGGAATAGCTGTTTACACTGTTATACAGTTTTAGGTTGGTCCTAATCTTTACAGTAGGGAAAATATTTACTGCTCTGTTCTTATTCTTCTCAACACAATGAGGCCTCAGAATTTTCTATGGGTTTATCTACATGGGGTCAGTCAGGAGATTAATCTGAACTGATTTAAAGTGGATTAGTTAACTGCATTAAATCTTGAGTAGAGAGACAGTGTTTTCTTACCCATATCTTCCAGTTATAATCAAAGCTGCATCTACTGAGAGTGGCAAGTTTGGCTGTCCTCACTCAAGCAGAATTCTGCACTGAGAGATTTGTTTGGTCTGGGACAGTAGTAGATGGCTCATTGACTCTTAAACTACCCCTTCTAGACAATTATTATCTCTGAGTTATATAAATGTTAAATTATAGTCAAGAATCTTGCTCAAGACAAAGCAATTTGAGTATTCCTCCCAGTTCCCAAGAAGAGATCTGGTATTACTATCTGTAATGTAAGGGTAATCCAGTTTCCTCTTTGTTTCACAAAAACAAAATGATGTTCCAGTTAGATCTCATTGAGATCTTTTGCCCTATCATTACCAACTGAACTTGCATTTTTTAACTTTTGAATTAAACTCCTTAAAGAATATTAACGTTAAAAGATTTCAGTAAAGTACAACATTTAAGTAACTTTGGCATCTGTATTAAATATTAAAGGGATTTGATATATTGCCATGAAACATTTCCATCTTGGTAAATCAAAACTTTCTGGCAGAGAGTTGCAGCATCTGAAAGTTTTTGGCCAGCTCAGTGAAGAGGCAAAACCTGCCTCACAAAAGATTAAAAAAAAAAATCTTTTGCCCTTCCAAACTATTTTAACTCAACATCTCTACTTGGTATGGAGAATTTATTTCTACACTTTTATTGCAGTTGAGGGGGAAAAGAGAAGGAAGGAGGATTTCGAGAATATGTTAATAGCAATCCAAGAGGAGCGTTCTGCCAGAGTTAATCCCAGTGATTGGCCAGGGAAGAGGCTACTAAAGATGTACAAATTCTACCTAACGATGATAATTCTAGAGCTCTGGCACCAAAACAGTCATGAACCTTATCCCAGATTATATTGCCATTTACCGCTTTACAAATTACCTTTCTATTTGGGTGTAAGAGAATGCTTCAGCTGTGACCTGTTACTTACACTGTGATAGACAGGTTTAACAACCTGCTTGCCTGGCTTAATGGTGAAAGATTGCTGCTGGAAAGGTTAAGTGCTGAAAGTTCAGTCATTTGCACTTTTTCAAATTGTCTGTGCATCAAGTCAGGCACAGTGGCCCAGCCCCAGGGCCTGCTGCTCTGGAAGTGGCTGCATAGACTGAAAGCAGAGGTGTCTTCTGCTTCATCTGCAGCTGGACACTTCTGTCCCTGAATAGCACGGCTAAGCTGAGCAGCTCGATGTGCTCCCTAGCACAGAGGGGCAGATGCTCTAGAATTTTGCAGGATAAGATCCAGCCAGACTTGAGGCCACTATACACCAGTACACTGGCAAGAGAGCAGTGGAGCTTGCCTCCGGGTGGTCTTGCTGCTGTGGGGTATGCTTATCCAGACCCCAGCTGGAAGAGGGGGCTATGCCATTCTTCCTGCTCCCCTTGTCATGGCTAGGGCAGCTTTCATCTCTGCTGTCAGCAATGGTGCTCGGGAAAATGTGGCTGGGTTTAAGTTACAGCCTTTCTGATGCAAGAAAATGTCTTTGTTAATCAGCTGCAAGGGGAATCTTCCATGTATAAGCCATTTATTCATATCTAAACTTGAGAAAATGTATGTGTTGTAAGAAAACATTTGAGGAATGTGTTTCTCCACATATTCCATACTGTTTAGAAATGTGTCCTTGAAGAATGGCAATAACAACACAGCTTCCCAAAACTGCAAACTTTGCAATGTTCCAGTCTGGTAGAGATGCTTGAATCAATAAGTACAAAGCATGCATGAAAATGGTTAACGTGATGAATGATGAACTTAGTGAGGGACTGACAGCAAGAGCAGTGGGCAAAAACAGAGCAGAATCCAAGTGCCTTTGCTTTGTCCCCAGTCCTTCTGCCAGCTCCATCCAGAAAAGCTCCACATGCCCACATGGGAATACATGAACCTCAGTAGGCCTTATAAGTAATAGCTGAGGATGCAGGCCTGAAAACCTCTTTCTGCTTCCTCAGAGTGAAGGCTTTGGGGACTGATGCTGCATTTATTGAAGTCAAAGCGAAGACTCTCACTGTAAGAGATGGAGGCCCAAGGCCTGTATTCACAATGCATGAAAGGAAAGGGTTACAGAATTGGAACAGACTTATTAACATCAATGCTGGTACTCAAATCCTACAGGAATAATGTATATTTATAAATATTAGGATGACAGATTCTATAGGGCCCTTTGAAATTCTGAGCACATGTTTTTGTAATGGCTCAAAGAATGAGTTTTGGCTTGATTTTTGTTTCATCCTGTGATTGCATATTACACTTTCTAGAACTCGTTGCTTCCAGGAGACCTCAGAGACTTCGAGTGATCTGTGACAGGTAAGCTACCTGTAACAGCAATGTCAAAATGGCCTCTGGGTTTATTTGTTTCTTTATGCAATCATTTAACTTGAAATGAGCTCTTCTGGCAAGCTGAGGAAGAGCAGGGTGGCTCTGTAGTAAAAAGTAAATCTAACATCAGCTATGCAACTGATTTTGAGAGATCACAGTAAAGGTAGGCAAGAAGTGGGGATATTATTCTCTGAGAAGGAGGGATTGTTCTAAGATAAGCAGCTACTCAAGGACATTATGTGCAGCTTTTTGCAGGGCACAGTTTGATTCAGAAGATCCTGCTTTCCCAGGCCCTCTTCCCCAGACCAAAGATAGGCTTTGCACTGTCCCAGTTTTCATTTCTAGAAACGTGCTGTAGGAACATCGCTCAACAGTGGTAAGGAAGACATACAAGGGCAACATTTACACAAGACAGTGAAACAATCCCCTGGTGAATTGCGAGAGGAAAATTCACATTCTTCAGCAGCCAAAATCTACAAGACTAGAGCCTTGGTTACATATCTCAGCTTGAACAGGCACCCACCCACCAAACACTCCTGAGTCTGTAAAGGGAAGAAGCATTTTTCAAGCACCTGTGTTTGCACACACAGACATACATCCGTGCATACATATATTAGTGAAAGAAATTTATCAGCAGGCAAAGTGCCCTAACAACTCAGAGCATCATTAACATAGCACTCCCCATACTGATTTTGACGGGTCTCTCGCACACCACAGGCTTCACAGATGCATAGAAAATGATAGACAGGATCTGTCCTCAGGACTCAGGTCAAGAATCAACTGTTCTTTGTGGATGTAGCCACATTTTTCATCATTGCTGTTCATTATCTTTTCAGCTCATTGCTTTGGATTCACCACTGCTCAAAGGAAATATGCTGTCCTTTAGAGCTGGGTTTCCCAGTCTGTTCTGAATTGCTGAACAAACTTGCTGAAGTTTTCAGCAAAGCACAGGTTGCTGAGTTGCCAGCCACTGTCACACACATCTTCAGAAAGACACAAAGCTCAGTACATCCCAACCCCTGATAACACACATCCTAGAACAGAAGAGACCCTCTCTTGGTTTGAACAAAGAACTAACTATATTCCTTGAAACTCTGCTGTATTGCACTTCTACTTTTTGGCTGTGGTCCCTTGACAAGCACCCTTACTGTTGCATGTTGACAGATTGCAGCAGCAGGGTTGCAGGGCAGTGGGACTTGGGTAAGACCCCACCATATCCTGTGCAGGATCAATCTAGTGAGCACCTCTAGCTGGATGCTTCAGCTCCCTGTCTGTCCCTGCACCCCCAAGAGCATGGGCTCAAACTGTTTTGCTGGAGGTGAGAATTCAGCCCTTAAACACCATGGTGAGGCCAGATACTTTTTACAAATGGTTCTTAGACATTTTATACCCTCAGAACAAAATTGCTGCCATGTCAGACGCCTTGTGCGGGGAGGGGAAGTGGAGAGGCGGGGGATCCTCGCTGTGGTCACACAGGGATGGGGTGCTGAGCGAGTTTCATGGGCCCCCTGATGCTGAAACATGATCAGAACAAACAAAGTAAAAGCTGTAAAACTAAATTACTGTTTTTATTTGTTTGCTTGTTGGTTTGTTTTCTCTCCTCCGCTTCCTTGTCCTGAGCTGCGTGCTCCTCTAGGAAGCAGCCACTTGGCATTAGTATCTGCTGGGTTTGGAGCATGTGTGTTGCATCTATTTTAATCTCTCATCCTGGAAAGCAGAAGCATCTCCCTGAATTCCCAATGCATTTTACAATCAGATACATGACTGGTGCTAGGGTAGGAGATGGGGAACAGGTATTTCCTTTTAGTTCTTCAGTTTTGACCTGTTTCTGTGCACTTGCACTTCTCCCTGTAAATCGTTAACACTGACCTCTAACATTCCAATTATGCCATGTAAGATGCAATTCACCCAGCAGCATTTTCCCTTTTACTCATAAACTGCTTTAAAAAAAGCAACAATTGATTTTCAAAACTCCTCTGAAACGATAAGCCTGAGCCAAGGTCCTGGAAATATTCCCCAACATAACGAAGCTGACATGGCAAAGCAAATGTCCTGGGAAGTCACTGTGGTGTGCTTACCCAGCTCCTGTGGGCCTCAAGCTCTGAGAAGGGCTGGGTGTAGTTTTATTCCAGCCTCCTGGCCTGCGCTCATCTCCTGCGCTATTTTTCCCCATTTTGCTAGGCTGAGCAGGGCACCAGCAGCAGAGGACTTGGCCTCCAAAATGCTCACAGCCTTCCCTCCAGGGCGAGTCTCTGCACAGGATGCCCTTCTTCATGGCTTCTTCAGCCCTTTGCCTCCTCAGCTTTATCAAGTGCCTGCTGGTAAGCCAACCTCTGATTTCAGCTCACCAACAAAGACCTACTTCACATCCCATTCACAGTAAGTTTCTTCAGTACTTTGGACCTGGACATCTCATTTCTCCCTGCCCTCACTCCCCTCTCCTGTATGCTGCAAAGTTTACATCCCAGTGCAAATTCCACAGCTTTTTTTTCCATTTTCTTCCACTCGACCACAGAATTAGTAACAGAAGTGGACCTGGATAGGATGTGCCCACGCTGCACTTTCAAAGCTGAGGTCTGTGTGCTTTGAAGGGCTGTTTCTCCCCCATTCTATAACCCCAGGGGCCCTGAGCTTTTCCTCAGGCTGGCTCACACTGTGTATTGAGTGTAACTGACATGCTGGTCCCTCCTGATGTCCTGAATTCCCAGCTGCTCAGCATGATGTGCTAGCCCCAGTTCCCTTGGACTGCTCCTCCTGCTCCCTTTGATGTTTGGAAGCAACAGCTGTTCCTCGTACCCTATCACACCAGTTCTCCCTCAGTTTTACCTGCCTTATTTTCTTGTCCCCTTGCTGCCTTTTCATAAGCACACAGTTGCATACACATGTCACACACATCTGCCTTTCCTGCCCTGAGCTGATGATAAATTTGTATATAGGGTCTCACAAACTATAGGTCCTGTTTTTCCATGGGAAGAGCTTCCTTCTTTTGGGAGACAAGCCAGAGAGCCCTAGCATTCTCTCTTGTCTCCCAGGCACCAGCAATGCTGGTTTGTTTTGTGGTGTTTTTCTTTCAAAGATAGGGGCAATTAAGAAGAAACCTTCTTCGACTGTGTTGTCAAGCTATTTGAAAACTTAATTTCTGGCTTCTGTGACATATCCCAAGTGAAGGAGCAGCCAGCTAGCATCTCTTCCAAACTGCCGCCCTTCTGAAGGTGTTGTGTGTGCATGAGCAGGAGTGAGAGACATCTGCATTCCTTTTCTGTTCACCCAGCCACAGAGCACAAATCTACTTTGACACTTTTAGAAAAATGAAAAGATGGAATCTCGCAGGAGCCTGCCTGTGCCGGGGGTGGGGGGGGAGGAGGGGAGCACGCACAGCAGGAGGGAAGTTGACTTTTCTTTATACATATAGGGTTTTTTCCATGCAGAGTTTAAATTATGCCTGATAAAAGGAGTTTCGTGGATGTTTCAGTTCTTTCAAACCCTCCTGGCTTCCTCCCAATTAAATGAGGTTTGTCAAAGCCACAGGGCTCTGCTGCTGCCGGAGAGGCGGACAAGCACTTCCCGCAGTGACATCTCCAATCCCCAAGGGAGAAGATGAAAGTGTCAGTGCCACGAGAGAGAGAGAGAGTGTGGAAAAAAACAGGTACAGAGACAGACAGTGTGAGAGTAAGGGAGAGAGTGAGGAGAAATAGAAGGAATGAGAAAACAGATTGGCATAATGTGTCAGTCTCTCAGACACATTTCCAGAGATTCATTTCACCTGGATTTCTACACAATCCTATATTTATTATCCTCCATATTGCAGCAAGAAATACCTTTTGGGCAGGCAACTGCATGGCAATAATAACTTAGCAACCAACATGCTGGGGGCAGAATCAAAGTGCACAGAGCAGAAACCAGTACAGTATGGTCATGCAAGACCATATTCATGAGTGACTCATTAAGCCTGTAAAAATTAGGCAGTTCTGACTAATTTCCCATGTAGCCATCCCTACTGCCGTAATTGTGTAAGACATTTGTTCTCTTGTGTCATTTTAGTGTCACACTATTTCAGAGTTTAACTGTATCATTTTAAAATTCTGGTTGCTATGATAACACAGTGCAGGTTTTAAATATATTCTGCTCCTACTTTGTTCTGAAGGATGCTGGCTATTAGTTCCCATCCTCTGAAGGAGAAAGTTAAAGCAGAAGAGCAAAGAATGAGTTGGAGATGAAAGGTGAAAGGAGGAGGAGGTTGATGCAAGGTGTGTTAGAGTAAGCAGGAAACAACATTTGAAAAAAGTAATATGTTCTCGTAAGAAATTATTTTTTATTGTTATGAAATAATTGTAGACATAACTGTCCTTTTTATAAGTTGCTATGACAAGCTGGAAGCCAGAGGATATTTTTCAAAGGTCAATTCCTGGGAAAAAATAATTGGAGAAATCAGAGTTTCAAAGAACCCCTCCGAATAGCATCTTTCTCATTACTGAGGAGAATGTGAATGGCCAGAGCCTGGCTGCTGCCCTGGGAGTAATGGGGAGGGGAGCTGGGGGCTCTTTGCTTCCTGGTCAGCTTGCAGAGTGGGGAAGTTGCTGATGCTTATGCTCATCTGGATTCAATGTACCAGGAAAAAAGGAGTAACTCACTCTGCAAGAGAGGAAGACTTTGTCCCCTAAGAGCATTTACTGTCCTTTTTCTTGCCTAAGCCAATCCTGAGACAATTATCTGTGCAGTGTAGCCCTGTACTGCAGCATCTCTGATAAAACTTCAGTCTAACCTTTGCCACCTGCTAAAACAGAATGTTTTCTGTCCAATTAATCACTCCTGGAAGAAAGATGAGACCCTTGAATCAAGAAAGCAAGAGCTGTGCTCTCAACCCTATTTCAGTCCTGAAGTGCAAAAGACTTCCTGAGAAGGTATTTCACTCTGCTGTAAGGTCAGACACAGTAACAATTGCAGTTTAATATTCTTAGTTATAAACTTGGTTTATTTCCATCTGTTTGGACCACAAAGGCTTTAAAGCAGGCTGGTAGGCAGGGAGGTGAACAGTGGAATTTGGAGTTAGCACCAGTGCATTGCCAGCAAAACGTACTGTGAGAAGAGCTCCAGCCATGAAGCTGCAGATCAAACTAGGATTGTTCCTTTTAGGTACAGGTGGGCTCCCTGAAGCAATTCAGGAACAGTGCGCAAGCTGATGATAACACTTTCCTAAAAGTGTCTGTCCTAAAACTTCCCCATATTTAGGCCTTCAGAGACAAGGAGGGGGAGGGAGTTTTGGTTTTGACAGAATACTGTCATTTTAATGCTTGCTGCATCGAAACTTGTGCAAAGCAAGTTTAGGCAATGGGAATGTTAAGGTTGCAAGCACTGCCTACCAAAAATCCCATTTCCATTGGGATTAGCTAACTCTGGTAGCTGTTAACACAAGGCATGTGTAAAGAAGAGCTGGCTTTCACAGACAGCTTGTTTGGGTTGGCTGATTTCCCTGTGTTCTACATAGCTGAAAGGTTTTTACACTCACTTATATTTTTTGGCTTGTGTGCTTTGCCACCTCTGTATACAGAAAATGGACATCCTTCACTGAAAATCAGATACAAACACCTAGAAATTGATGTTTCCACCAGGTGTATGAATCCGGTTTATAATGTGTCTGTAAGGGAATAAACCAAAGCTGGTGTTGAATAGCAACTCAGCTGTCACTTCTGAACCAGAAGCAGTCTTTGCTGCAAGCTGATAAAGCCAGTCTTCACTTAACTCAGGCAAAACATCTCTCAGCTATTGTAGCCACGGTAGTGGCTTGTGAAAATACTGACAGGACTCAGCTTTTATGCTATGTCATTAAGCCACCATGCTCAGAAAGAAACACTGCAACCCACAGATGTTTCCAGAAAGCAGCATGCCAAGGGCATGTGCCCCTGCAGATACTGTCCCACTTAAACTTTTCCCTAGGCATTGGCCCGGAGCAGCCATAATGCCTGCATGTTCAGGAGCACAGGGAGATGGAGAGGACAAAATGAGGGTTTCCTTTGCTCACTCCCCAGCTCACGCTCCTGCAAAAGGATAACTGGCACCAAGTTTGGCCCACATGACTTGGGGAAACAAAGTCCTACAGACATGGATCAAATGCTCTGACTCCCATTGATCTCTAGCCAGAGAATCTCTATAAAGGTCCTATTGTTCAGGGAGATGAACTGCTCTGGGAGGGAGCACTGCTAATGCCCTTCACAGAGGCAGACACTATTGTATCAGAGGTTGGCAGGCATTTTTCTGTGTTTTGTCTAATTGCAAAGTTATATCTAAGGTTTCTTTAACTTCCGCTTTCCTTTTAATGCTCTTAAATGCAAATCTGAGAAGATTTAGTTGTTTGTTGTGAAAGACATACGGTCTGGAAGTTCCATGTACTTATTTCCCATCCTCAGGTGCTCCTCTGCCTTCAGCCAGGCAACAGCAGAAAAGAGCAAATGGGGATGCAGCGATCAGATTTCTAAGGCACAAAAGTTAAAGCTAAGTTTGAGATTGTGACAGCATGCAGCCATGAGCCTAGGAACTCAATTAGACTGAAAGACAACTATCTCATTATCTTTCCTAAAATGATATAATACATAAGAATATAAAAATTTAAAATAAACTCTCTCTCTATTGACTGTCTAGATGACTGAATTTCACTGCTCAATTTCTTTAAACACCCACTTTAGTATTTATTTATTCTAAGCGTGAAGCAGCTACGATAATTAGACTGTCAGATTTGGTAAGTTAATGAGGAGTCACTGGAGTGGAAGGTTTTGCGTTTGTGAGGTTGCTGAAGGAGAGAAGCTCCGTGCCTTTGCTCTATCTCTTTTTTCTTTTTCGTTTTCT
This sequence comes from Odontophorus gujanensis, assembly GCA_013399175.1. NCBI lineage: Eukaryota > Metazoa > Chordata > Aves > Galliformes > Odontophoridae > Odontophorus > Odontophorus gujanensis. The sequence goes on from VXAB01012447.1 coordinate 532,914, forward strand.
TTTTTTTCCCTCCTCTGCTGGGTGGGAAGGAGAGAGCTTGGCAGTGCGTAGATCCATTTGAATCCTTTTGATTAGTGGATTGCATTCCCACCACTGTTCTACCAAATAACATTTTGCTGGTTGCAAAATGAAGAAGAAAAAAAGAAAAGAAACCATAGATGAGATTTCTAGAGAAGGGAGCCTAGTTTAAAGAAATCCTTTTCCAAAAAAATCAGGAGGAAAGAAGATGTGAGAAATAGAATCCTGAATTAGTTTATGCTGTGGGTAATGTTGCAGGAGAGTATTAGGAAAGTAGCTCAGCATAGGAAAAGGACCATTTTGCAGCTTTCTCCTTAAGCTGTTTTTCTACCACAGGACAATCAGTTCTTACAGTTCCAGCAGTGAGACTGCAGCCTGAAATCTGTGACCTGTTTGCTTCTTATCATAAAGGACATCTCTCAGAAGGTTCAAGCAAGTTTTGGTAGAAAGCAGAAATGACTGGCTACTTCTTGGGTAAGCATGTGGTTGCCACTGCTAAAGCTGCTGCCATCATCCTTTAGCATATGAATTCCTTTATGCATTGAAGGTGGGAAAACAGAACCAGTACCCACAGCTGGACCACCACAACCCAGGCTGAGGACAAAGTGGGAAATCTCACATTCAGAGAGAAGAAGTCAGCAAGCCAGTGGCCTCCACTGCACAATGCACAGTGGTCTTGTGGGAGGTCTGGGTTTGTTTTGTCATATTCCTGTATCTCAGACCAGTGCCCTTTCCTCTCATGCCTCCCCATTCAAAATATGGTTTCATTTCCACATTGCTTAATCTGACCAAATTGCTTTGTTTGCCTTTGTCTATGTTTATTGAGTTCATGTTTTATAGCTTACTTGTTACAATTCAAAACACAGTGAAATTTGCTCATTGAAATATCAGAAATGACAAAGAGCTGTACCCAGGGAGGAGAACAGCGATGTTGCAATGGAGGTTATGGCAATGTATATTCTTCCATTGGAGTGATGAAGCCATAGCTCCACCTTTCTTGGGTTCATCCTGTGTCATAGCATCCTGCCACAGTGGGCCACTGGTCAGCAAACTGGAGTTTGTTGTTGGAGTCTTTTTTCCCTCAGGACTCCATACAGTGTTGTGTCTTGAAGCAGACATTTGGGTATTTCTAATGTGATTTTGGTACTCTGCCACGTGTCATGCTTAGATTTCATCTATATCACTGTATCAGTTGATAACAGTTGATCAGATGATCAACTGATGATGGTCAAATGATACAGTTGATAGAGTTGATCAGATGATTTTGTGACTAATGTCACAAAATTGATATGCCTAATACTGTGATACAATATGCTTCCTACGTATGTACCAGAACCTGAGCAGAGCTAGGAAAAATCCCTCAAGTTTATAACATTCATGGTTTTAACTGATCTGTACTTTAATATGAGTCACTTTAAAACGTATGTGTCCAACCTGCTAGTTTTATCTTTTTGTTGCCCACTTCTTTTTATGTTTTAATAAAAAATATTAAAAAGTAAAAGAAGCTCTGTTATTTATGTACATTAACTATATTACATATTTCATATGCACCCAACATAATTCACTCAGTGCAGCTCAGGCAAGCCAAAAGCTTGGACACCCTTGTTTTAAAATGTTGTTCCAGTGCCATTCATTTTGTTGCAAAAAACCTCTATTAACAAAAGATCACTTAAAATCACTGTTATTTAAAGAAATTATAGGAAAATACCCCTTTCGTGTATCCTGTCTTTGTTTATTTTGTGCATTTGCTGCAGCAAGTGTCCAGTCAGTGTCACCAGCTGAGTTCTGTGCTTGGAAGACAGACATGGAAGCTGGTCTTGAGGCCAGATTAGCTTGACTTACTGCCTGCAACCTAACTGTGATAGCAGGACAAACCTCAGCTATATTTCTTGCTCTCAAATGCATGTAGATGGTGTTTACTGCTGTGAGATCAGGCCTCAGCACCTAGTGCCTGGTCTCACAACCTTGCTTAATCCCATCTGTCCTCATCATGTGGACAACAGCAGACAGGACAGCCTCGAGTCCTTTTGAGAAGGAGCTGACATTTCCAGCCTTGTGGCCTGACTGTATTTTGGAGGCAACCTGAATTCATTCCCTGCTCACTTGCTAGGCTGAGGGCAGGCAAGACAGCTATTCCTTCTGTGTGATCAGAGAAGAAGTAATCCTGCCATTAAGATGGATGTCAGTTCCACTAAGGCTTCTCGGACAACTCACTTGAGGAAGGCACAAATGCTTCAGTGTTTACTGACTTAGCTTTGGCCAGTTTGACCTGATTTTGATGCTATTTCACAAACACAAAATTTAAAATAGTGAAACTATGAAAAAAGTAGGAGAGTCTCTTAAGTGACTGTTTTGTTCTGTTTTTAATATTAACCTGGCTTCAAAGTGACTGTGTCCCTTTTTTTAAGCTAACAGAACATACTAAATGAGCTTAAATGTCAGCTCAAGTTTTCTTCTGGAGTTAACTACAGGAAAACATTCTATAAGTGATGTTTTTCAGATTATTGAACTTTTTTTTTTAAAAGAAAAAGGCATCTGGATTTAGACTTGCATGCAAGGTTAAATGAAACAGTAATTTTTTTGTCATTTTAATAGGCTACCAATGGAAAGCAGGGGTCCTGTATGCTTTTTCAAATCTAATCAGAAGTAGATATGCATCTAAGGCTCAACAGCCTCATGCCAGTGCATGAGAGAATGGAATTTCCTGGGAACATAATGAAGCTGGCCACCCTTCTTTCATTGGCCAACCTGATTTAAGTTATAAAAATAGACAAAATTAAATAACTAAACATACCAGGCTCAATCATGAATCCATAGGCCCTGTGCCACACAGCAAGAGACAAAACATCATCACAAGTCTCCTCCTTGTTCTCCTTCTGGTTTCAGGAAGGGACCAGATAGTTCTAGGCATCTATCCCAGGGTGATATACACTCCACACCAATACATCATCTATCTGCTACTCTATTCCACCTTTTTCCCTCTATCTGCTGAGAAGAAACATGTGGATTGTTGGATCTGCTTGCTTTCTCATGCAAAGAGAAAGGAAAGTAACTGAAATCACTGGCCTCACAGAATATTTGGAATTAGGATTTATTTGTCCTTTTGATTCAGGATTTAGGCCATGTATTTTTATGCCAACAGAATTCCTTTACAACAGGAATAGATTCTATACTATATTACAACAAAGACCTTTGAAATAACTTTTCATATTGATGAAATGAAGCAAAATCTTTGTAGGTGTAAAACGAGGGCAAAGTCTGGTCCAGAGTGACTTATTTCTTAAAATCACCTTTCAGCAGAAGAGAACAAAAGCATGCAGATGCCCTGCCTGTTGTTTTTCAGAAAGCAACGTCAGAAAGATTGACTTGGCAACGAAGATGTAACAGCAAAGTCTGGACACTGGACTTGCAGAATAAACGCAGCCATGTGTCACTTAATAGAGAGATCCCTGGACCAGAAGATCGATGTACAAACAGGACAGATGGGGACTGACAATTGAAAGAATGTAGAGGCTGATCCAAGGCTTACACAGACCTGTCATTCTTTGGGTTTGCCTACAATCTTCTTCAACAAAAGAGCTCCTGAGGGAAGGAGGGGATTAGGCAAAAGTTGAGTGAGTCTCCAGGGAAGATGGCTTCTTGGATGAAGTTGTCAACAAAAGGAATTGTTTAAGACTATTTGTTATAATTTCCTAGAGGGAGCTTCTGCCATTGCTAACAGGATTACCAGCATACTGGTTCCACACCAGCAGAGCATTAGACATATGCATTGCAGTCTGGTTGCTTAGAGCTGAATTCAGGGGTCTTCTTATACTGGGTCCCAAATGTATGCAGGTGCTGGTGAACATAGGAGAGATGGCAAACAAGATGAAGCCAAACACAGGCCATTTTTGGTCCAGCTGTTGCAGAGTCCTGGCTCATTAATGAGTTACCAGGGTGTTTTAATCTCCTTGATCTCAAGGGCTGCTGACAGGCTACGAGAAGAAAAACTAATCTGAGATGAGTGCTAATCAGGATAGATGGGGAAATTAGCAGGAGCTCTTTCCCAGCTATAATTACTGCAAAATTCCTCATATAATTTGTATTGGAAGAATCAGAAATACAACTCACTGTGGTCATATATTAGGGTGCTTGGTCTCAGTTAACTGGCTTACTTTCTCTTACTGCTGGGTCCTTAGAAGTCAGAAGTCTCGGTGCAATCTCACAGCAGATCTGGGAGGAAGAAAGAATACAAAGACAAATCGTTAAGGTGTAGGCATGCAAACTTTCTTGAACATTTCTTATTCCTCTGAGTAGTGTCACTGGCAGGACTGGGACAACTTCTCTGAGCAAGAATTATGCAGGGCATTGAGGTATTAGGACAAAACCTGTAATGGAGCTATGGCAAGACACCAGAGAAGTTGGTGGCAGCCACAGAAAGAGATGGAAGAGGACATTTTGAGTTAAAGAATCTACAGTTCCAATTCTACCCTAGTCCACTGAATGCTCACTAAGCACTGCAGATAAAAGCAGAAAGCAGCACAGCTGTTTATGTTTCCTTTTGCCCTTACTGTATACATAATTGCAGAGGAAAAAAACATAATAGACTAGCTGCAGGTACTGCTAAGTTAAGAGGACAATTAGTATTCCTCGTGTTATGTTAGAGTCCTCAATATTCTGTGCTTTGATAAAAAAGCCAGTTATATTCCAAAAGTTCTTCCAACTCTAGACTGTGTGAATCCAGATCTACCAAACAACAAGCATTCAAAGTGAGTACAGATGCCTGACCTCACTTTGCAACACTGAAGAGGATTTTGTGTCAATATAAGGACCTTATGCATTTTATTTGTTTTGCAACGAATATGTAATTACAGTGACCTCACAGAAGTATAAACAAAATCTGACTAGAGCCTGTAGAGTTCTACTTGAGCACATATCTCTGTGTCAGCTTTCCATGTGCAGGTTTATTTGTGGAGAGAAGGGCAAAAAATCTCTTTCAGAGCAAAGCATCAGTTCTTAACCACATCAGCACTGGCTGCTGCATTGCAAAAGCTTCTAAAAATGCTACAAATAAAATGTCTTTTAAGATTGTTGGTAAGAAATAGCTCTCCAATTCTGAGTTAGATTGCATTGTAATATGCATGTTCAGAGAGTCTATAAATGATGCTCAGCTTGGGACAGGGAGTTCTGCATTCCTTTTGCTCTTGAGTATGGCAGAGAAAAGCAGTGAAGATGCAACAGCTATAATGCCTGTCATGGTTATGGCTGCATGTCTACTTCAAACTGGGAGACATTGAGTAATAGTTCAACAAATGTTAAATGAAAGGCTTTTGTTTTGCAAAGGCAGCAAATGATCTAATGATGGGAACTGATGCTCTTTCCTCACCAGGTCTGGAATGGCTTTGTTTTTACACTGCAGCTACCCCCATAATGGACAAAGCTTTTATGCTAAATTGCCAAAGGGCCAAATGATACCTGATACCTTTGTATCTGGGGGTCAGGAAATCCAGGAAGACCCTGGAAGAAGGATGTGCTGCAACCCAGCACTTCTCATCTGTTCATTAACCCAACATCTGAGGCCCAGTACCTCAAATATGTCAGAGGAGAAAAGTGATTGCCCCAGAACCAGCTGCCTCCCACACTAATGGACTACTGTTTACATCACGAGTGTTCATTTCAGCACATTCTCCATTCCCTGGCCTGCCCAATCTCAGGCACAACAGCTCTCAGAGAAAATGGATGTTGTGTTGTAATGAGTCAGGAAGAGTGAACAAGAAACACACCTGGATCCCTGGACCAAGTTAGTGCCACCCAAAAAGGTGGCCATTATTCCCTATTTCTCTACCTGTTTGTATTGCCACAGTCTTTCTCTTTTGCTCTTTGGTGCTTTCCTAGGCCCTAGATGAGCTGACTTAACTCACTAAACAGGTGGAAAATGATTCACTCTTTTGCTGGGTTAGTTCTTCATTGCTTTAATGAACTGAATCAGATTTCAAAGGAGCCAGACAAGTACTACGGTTCATGCATGGCTAAATGTGGAGTGGAAAAGCAGGAGCAATGAAAGGCGATGAAGTTCTGAACCTTATCTCCAATCTGCTCACTTCCGGCTCTTGTAGCTGGTCACCCCATGACACATCTGGATGTTTCATGTTCTGTTTTGAGGTTATGAGTGAACAGGTTCTGGTGAGTTAGTGCTCAGTACTGCTATGACGTATGTGGATTCATCTCAAATCTTTCTGTCTGATGGTGAAGACCTCACAAGAAATCCCAAACACTGGTGAACACTGACCTTTCCTTTTTCCAGAACAAACTTCTCTTGGCAGATGTAGGATGCCATGGTAAAGCAACGCAAGAGTTTATAAGTGCAAGTAAATGGAGATTTTTGTTCTTGAGGGTCATCAAGGTGTTTCTCCTCACCATCTAATAAAAAATAGAAAACAAATCTGAGATTTTGGAGAAATCCTCTAATTCAGAGAACATCATCTTTTACATAAAGAGAGTTTAACAGCAGACTTAAATATTTGCTTTAAAAACATCCTGAATTAAGTGCAATAACTTTGCTCCCAGGCCAAGATTCTGTTTTACTTCAGGTCAGGGCAGGTCTGTGGGCCAAACTACATATCCACAAGAAAAAATCAGAGGGCTTTAATATGGGGAGAAACCTGGCTGTAGCGGCACAACTGGGCAATGCTCTTTAAAAGGAAAAAAAAAAAAAGCACCAAGAAAATCCCCCACACAACTCAGAACTGCATTTGGGGAGCACAGATGAAAGTCCTGATGTGGGTCATGTGACAGGTGTCACTTCAGTAATGATATTGGGGCAGAGATAAAAGTCCTTGCCGGCTGGTCATGTGACACCGCTTCATTACTCTCACAGCAGGTGGGCGGAGAGTCTCAATGCTTTTATTTTTTTATTATTTTTTAATTTTTTTTTTATTCTGTGATAATGAGAAAATGTTTAAACTTCCATCCCTGTGTTTAAACACTCCTTCATGCTGACAGCAGCAGGAGATCCCTTGATCAGCTGTCAGATTGGAAAGTGCAATTTTTCTGGAAAGTAAACAGCGTGTTTGCCAGTTGGAAATCATTTTCTGTTTGTTGGGACTGCGAGTCGCAGAGTGATGGAGCCATGTCACTGCGTCTGACAGCTCGGGAGCAGGGAACAGAGAAGAGCCTGAAAAATGTTTTTTAGACTCTGCCTCTGATAACAGGAGCCTGAGATTTCTGACACTTCCCTATTGTTACTGTGTGAAAAAAACATCATTTATGGATTGCTTCTGAAACTTTTGAAGCAGTGGCACTGTGTCAGCACAGAATATGTGGGACCTTCTAAAAGAACCTCCTGCATTTTAATACAAACTTTCAGAGAAAAGCAAACGGGATGCACCAAAGAACTGAGCGGGCATGGGAACACGTGGCAGTGGAGGTGGCCAGATCTCATTCTCCACGAGCAAGGAAAAATGAAAAAGTCCCCTTATATTAGAAAACATTTCATGTCTGATGTCACACAAGCTCAGGGAAGTCAGTGGAAGTTTCAGGTGAGATGAGGAAGGGAAATGCGGTCCCAGGATGACGCCAGCAGCCCCAGGGCTGAGCAGGCCCAGCTGCAGGCAGAGTGCAGATTGCACTCTTCTTCCCGAGCACCTGAGACCCAGCTACGTGCACTTTGCAGGTTAACCACATTAATTTTGTTTCCTATTAGACAAACATCTTCTCAAAGTCATTCTCATAAAGAACAGGAGATACAGATGTAATGCACATAATTTTAACTAAAATTAAGGTTTGAATGTGCATATGCAGAGGCATACAAAGCACTTTTCCTACGCAGACAGAGACAACATCTCAAACACAGAATCAACTAATCAACCTGATTTCATCACTGGGAAAGTTAATTACTCAGAGCATGACTTGGATCATGTATTAGATATTTGCAGCAATTACGTTATGCGGAGCCTTGGTAGTCTCCCAACCAACACTCCCCTCTGAGGGCTGTGCTGCAGTCCCACAGGTGTGTTCTCTCTTTGTGAAGCTCCCCATTAAAAGCTTCCTGCATATTACCTGTCAAGAAGATTTGCCTCATTAGAGCAGAAGGCTTGATGCCCTATTGTCATCTCACTTGTCCCAGCAAAGTCCCTGCTGATGGAGTACCATCCCAGAGCTCAAGCAGGGCTGGACAATCAGCAAGAGTGATCCCAAGCAAAAAGATCAGATCTGAATCTGGCCCTCTGCTAGCAGTCATTAAAAAACATAGCACTTTTAATAGGAGCTTATTCAATTAGCAGACTAACAGGCTCCATCAGATAAGCAGGGGATTTCCCTGGGAATCTGAGTCACTATGGCACATAATGCTGAAGCTGCTCCAAACCGTATGATTAACCCTCTCTGCACTGAACCAGATGAAGAAGCCAGATCTCAGGAAAGGGTTCATTTCTGGCTTCCTAAGGGAAAAGGAAAAGCTCTCTGCTCTGCCTGCACACCCCGAAAGGTGCCAGTGCGGAGTGTGACTCACACATGCAGAAGAATCATGGCACCAAACTGTAAGAGCTGCAGACAGGAGACCTGCCTGATCTCTGATAAACACGCTGACATTTGGCAGCCTGACAGCTTCACGGTTCCATAAGAGGCTTCCTAATTAGAGCCTGGGTGAGAAATAATCCACAACGTGAAGTTTGTCTCTAGCTTCCTTGCTGTACTTTTTTCCCCCCCTTTCTGTGCTTTTTCTCCCTTTTCAGTGTTTTCTCTCACACATTCTCAACACATCCTCTCCCTGCAGACGGAAGCTGTTTGCAACACCAAGCAGGAGGAAGGTTAATTTTTGCCTGTCCTCTAGGCTCAGAACAACTCTCAACAAAGGCACCTCTCTTACACTCCAGTGTTGCCCTTGAAGGAGACTGGGAGATAGTGCAGGGAGAGGACAGGACATGTGGACATTTATAATGAGGTAAAGTACAACCGGTCTGGAAGAAAACCAAAGCAGTCCCATTCATTCCTATTAAGACTTGTAGGGTAAACCTAGTGCTCCTAGCAGCAGAAGCATGGGGACTCTGGGTCAGGATCCAGCCTTGGATTTCACTTCGTTCCTGTTGCCCAGCTCTGCAGCAGCTGGTCCCAGACAGTGCATTGCAACAACCGGAGCTTCAGCTGCAGCCAGCCTCTGAATGCAGCACTGCCCTTAGGACTTACAATGCAGTGATGCTGCCATATCACAGCACAACACTGGCCCAGCTGGTCTTACAATTAAGTACATCTTTTAGAGATATGAACAAGGGCAGATCTTTAAAAGCTAGATCACATTCCAGTCCTTTATTCCATCACAGCCGTGTTCCCCAAATAGTTTAGAAAAATGTCTAATGCAATAACCTCTGAATTTGAGATAATATTAACAAGCAACATCTGCTAGGACAAGTATAACTCTTGTACTGTATTTACTGCTGAGGGGGATATTTGCTGACAGTGGGGTTGTCTGTCCTCTATTAATATCCCAATTACTCTTCCAGTAATAGGACGGGTCACAAAGTTGTTCAAAGACAACAGCCAGTGTGCACTCTGCAATAGCTGGGATACAAATATAGAATCCACTTTATGTTGGAGGGTTGCTCCTATTCGCTCTTCTCCTCAATTAATACAATACTGCTGGGATACTACAGGCAAAAATTTGGGATTCTCCACATACATTCCACAGGACACGCTACCACCATTCCTGACAATTGCATGGGACCTACAGATATGTTACTACCAGCTCTCTCCAAAGCAAAGAGAGCTCAGTCAAAATGTGCACTTGAAGCTACTTCCAGGACAAGCATATTTGCTGCTGAGATATACTGGAAGATCAGACTTATCCAAAGGAATCAAGGGTCCTTAAGGAGTGTGATCTTCGGAGGTTTCCATCTGTGGGCTTTGTTATAATTGCCAATGACCAAGTAGGTGTTTCACATGCTGGAGATGTCTATGAGAGAAAATATGGACTACACCTCGGTAATGGGGATATCAACCCTACACAAGGACTAGAAAAGTCTGCAGAGTTGTTCTCATCTGTAAAGCCTGTACTGTTAAGATACTGAATCTGAGAAAATTGTTAAACTGGTATTTCCAACAAACATGTCTATGAAGTAAGCAGAGCCAGTCCCTGAGGTTCTAACGAATTCCCTGAATAGACTGTAGCTGTGTGTTTTGTACCACCCCATTTCAGAAAACGAAGCATGGATTAGTACACTCTATTTATAGAGCACAACCCTCCCACTTGCTCAGAGAACCCCTGAAGCTGAGGGAGATGAAGCTGTGTTTGTAGCCTGACACAACCTCCAGGGTCCATGTAGCATCATATTAAAATTCTGCCTTGCAGCACAGTAGAAACCTTGGGGAAAAAATGCAAGAAGTTGTTCTGGACCCAAGATATCTGGCTCCATGCCAACCTAGATATTCGGCATTATAGGTCAGTGTAGATATGAAGAAGGAGGATATAGATGTAGGGAAAAGCTCTCTGGAAGGCTGATGGGAGGAGACAAGGCAGGGCTGTGGTGGGCAGCTCACCCTCAGGTCCCTGCCCCTTGGGTACTGCCTTTCTGTCACTGCAGAGCAGCACTGGGGCCAGAAGAGCAGCATCTTGCACAAGACTGCAAGTTTGATATGAACCATTTTAAAATTCAGATGAGTCTGCCACCATGAAGATGATAAGTGAGGGTGACACAATGCAATACCTCAGGAGAAAAAAAAACATTGACACTCTCCAATTAAACTCCATTTTTTTTCAGAATTTCAGTTATTTAATTCCATTTTAGACTAAGTCCTGGAATACAAGTTGGCAGCCTGAAGGAATTAATTACATTTATATATATATATAGAGAGAGAGAGATTCACTCAAGTTGATAGATATAGTCTGGTTTAATTGTTTGTTTTGTTTTGTTTTTTTTTAATTTTGATGGTTTCAGATGTTTAAAAAGAAATTTAAAATAAACAAACAAAATCCAGTTGAAAATTTGGCAAGGGCTGAACCCTTTGGGATGAATTTTCCCAGGAGAAGCACAGATCTCTGATAAGCGACAGAGAAGTCGCCACATTTTGCAGCTGCAATGCAGATCTGTGGCCTCTCTAGGGACTCGCACAGTCTAAACAGGGATTTCTTCCACTTAAATGCCAGATCCGCTGAGGTCCCAGTGGAACTCCAGAGGGGCATTACCTGGGAAATGGGGCACACTTAATCCAATCCATCATTAATGCAGAGAACAGCCTCAATATTTTTGAAAATCAAAAACACATATTATGAAAGGTTCTTCATGTCTTGTGTAGATTAAACATCACTCATTTCCCAAGGCAGCTGGGCTGCAGTTTGTTCATATGGGTCCTCTCGCATCTGTATCTAAGCAAGTGAGAGCTGGAAAGATGGCCTGACTGTGCAATTTCCTGAAGGATGTGCTGGAAAGTTTCGTTGTTTGGTAACCACAGGTACAGAAGGAAAATAACAGCTTTGAGCAGCATGGTCTAACTTTGATTTCAGCCTTCTCATTGTTTCAATTTCTTTGCGGAACCTCACCCACTAATGAAATCTGAGGCTACTTTACATTTTGACTGGAATTAAAATCAAGAAGTCGAAGAGATTCTATGGCTACTGAAAAGAATTATTGAGTTCATTGCCATGTGATAGTACTGCCAAGGCCAGCTCTCTAATGAATCTGGGAACAATCCTTGTGAGGCAAATAAAACACTGTTCCATCTGCCTCTGACTGTGTGGATGTTGCTGAGCCATGGGTGAGTGACATGAGCCTGCATCCTGCGAACGCTGAAATGCCATGAGGTGAACTACACCGTGCTGCTCTGGGTGCTGCTGAGGTTTTCTCACCTGAATGTTGTACACAAAACCATCTAAAAAGCCATTCAACTGGACAAAGACCCCAAAGGCTTTGTTCAGCTGAAAGCACACAGTCTGCAAGAGGCCTGTTAGCAGAGATGCTGTTCCCACTACAGATTCTAAGCAGAAAGATCCAGGAGACAAGCCTGAGGGCAGTGGTGAGGCCCCATGCTCTGGGCTGTGTCTGAAGCTCCTGCAGGCAGAACAAGGAGACTGCTGTGGAGCTGGGTGAGAAGATGAGCTAAGGCCCAAGGAAAGCAGCAGCCCAGCCTGTAGAGAAGGCTGTTCAGGCATGAGGAATGGATGCAGGCAGGCCACAAGCCCCACTATGTTCTCAGAGAACAGCGTGCCCCCATGGGGGGCAGGTTCTGCTCTGGTTGGTACCACCTGGGGAGAATGCTTGGCCTGGAGGGCAGCACGCTGTGAGCAGATGGTGCCTCGGGCAGATGGGGAGCAGGCGTCCCGGAAGGGATGCCCTGAGGATCCTGAATGGACATCCCCTGAATGCAGTCCCACTTGTTCTGCCCCTTCCCTGCACAGTGGTTGAATGGAATTCCCTTCAGTTTTTACCAGTCAGGGAAGAAGAACATGGCCTCATCGTGCAGATGTTGCACACCTCCACCATGGCTCTGGATGAAGATGGAAGGGCTGTGGGTCAAAGAAGCCCATCACTGGTGTCTCGGTGGGCAATGCCCATGCAGGGAGGAGCACCTGACAATGAGAAGCACTCTCAGCCCTTCCTCCAGCAGTGCCCACGGTCCCTGCTGTGGGCACTGAGGAGGAAAGCTGAGCCTGAGGCAGATGTGTAAACCCTCTGCACAGCCACTGTGTTTGCCAAGCATCCAAAGCGCTTTCAGGAGTCTGAATATATCTTTCACTGCCAGTCTAACTACAGCTCTAATGAGATTTGAAGCAAGCCATTTCTTCTAAACAATGGCACTACCTCATTCTAACCCATTTAGATGATAATCTGCTCTTCCAGATATTAATATTTTCATATTAATGTAGATCCTTTTATCCCTGTAGCTTAGCGCTGGGTTCTGATTTATTAATAGCTGGTTCCCTCCGGACCGGGGGAGCAGGACGCTGCATTGTGATGAGCTTAACAACTCACTGCTCCCCATTAAATCACAAACCAGCACTTCAGTTTTGCAAAGAGAATTGGGTTGACTTTCCCTCATCCCTTGAAGCATCTCAGTCCTGTTGTGCAAAACTCCTGGCTAACAATTGCTCTTATATGAGCCAAGTGCTCTGATCCAGGTTCAGCCCACTTGACTGAACTTTCAGCAGTATTTCAGGGAGCGAGGGCAAGAGCAGAGCTAACAAATTTCACTGACTTTCCCATAAGATGGTGCCGGGCACTTTTCTGGAGGCACTAGCAATATAACACCCAGAATTAATGTATTTATTATTTTAGAAGAGCTCATGTTTTTTTAATGTCTCCCAGTTTGAAGGAAGGGTTGAAAGTAAGGGCAGCCTATTTGCATTGTGAATAAAGTTATCTGGCTCCGCTGCCCCCGGGAATATGCAGAAATAAATGCCTTCTAATGAACCCTGGGGGGCTGAAGCTTTGATATGGATCTTGCCGGGGGTAGACTGGACGGGAGAAGTTCTCGCCAGACTGAAACCCAGCGTGGCATGGGGGTAGGCAGCCTTCCTCAGAGAGAGAAAGAAGGAAATTGGATTATCTTGCTAGCAGTTGGTGTTTTTCTGTCTCCAAGAACTTACAGATGAGAGGCCCCACTCGGGAAGTTAAATTCAGCCGTCTGAAAACAACGGGTTTTTTTCCTCATCTGAATAAAAGAGATGTGCCTGTTCAAGTTCTGCAAACTTAATTCTCTTGCTCCAGCTGGATGCAGAGCAGGAGAGCAGGTAAAGAAAAAAAATACAGGATTTGAATGTTGGTTTGGTGGCTGCTGAAAGTGTTCCCTATGTGTGTTTGTAAACACAGATTACTCTCTGAATGTGACATCTGGCTTTGAAGGAGTTCCCACAGCAGGCAGAATCACAGCAGTACACACTTCAGTTCCCTCAGACAAATCTATTGTAGGACAACACTTTGCAGTTTACAGCACCAAATAAGCTCAAAAAAAACCCCAACAACCCTAACTGAAAAAAAAACCTGCAGCTGAAACCCCTTAACAGAGACAATCTGGTTAAATGCGTTGCTTTCTGGGAACAAATTGTTGAATAAAGAAAACACCCTGGCAATGGGAAAGCTTTCTGCATTGCCAAGAGGTTCCATAAAAAGACCATTTTACAGTGTTAACCCATTCGCTGTACAGCCAGATCTTAGTGCAGAGCATCCCATGCTGCCTGGGAGGCAGCAGAACAGAGAGATGAAATACAGCAGCCAGGTGTGCACTATCTGGGGTGCATGTGAGGGTGGGATGGTGCTGTGGGGATGCCACGGATGATGTCATCTGGAGCAGCCCTTCCCTTGGGGTGCAGACGGTGGTTTCCTAACAGAGGGGGCTATAGCAGGGTGCTGAGCAAGCTCCTGGGTGCATAGGATGTGCCAAGGAAGATGCAAAGAGAATTGCAGGATTTCTCTCCTCTCCCAGAGGAAAAGAGCAGAAAATAAATGATTCTGAAAGATAACTTGGACAGACATGTAGTGCTGCCGCTGTTGTTTTTCAGTGCCAAGATGCCACACCAGTGAGGTTCACAGGGTTGCATCATTTTTATGGTTGCATCCTGGCTCCAGCATCACCGACTTCCAGGCTGGCAGTGCAGGGCTGTGCCCCACACTCCACCGTGGGCTGAGAATACACATAGCAAACCTCATAAGGAAGCTGGGGCTGCCATGCCGGACATGGACTAGCTTTAGCACCCGCCACTTCGATACCAAAAGGTGTAATGGAATTTTAATGACCACAGATGGCCACAGCTTCTGTTCTATGTCTATCTGAACCCCCACCCCCTATTCATCCCCACACCATCACCATGGTCCCCTCACAACATGCTGGGACAGGGCATTGTGCGCCCAGTGCTGCTTCTGCTCCACCTGGGTTTCCTTACCAACAAAGACCATGGTAATTGCATGTAAATACAGGCAGCAGAAAACTCCATAGATGAATGTGGAGTAAAATGCTGAGATCCACCTCCTTCAGAACATCCCAAATATGTGTCCTCAGGGTCTCAAAGACACACATTAGCTGGAACACCTTGTTTTTGTACTGGAAGATTAGATTCCCACATTTTTCCACAGGCAAAGGAAGCATGCCCAGATAGAGTTCATAGCAACGGCGCACATTCACTGTAAGTAGCAGCCAGATGTTGGCAAGCAGAGAGTGAAGAAAAGCGCATACTATTTTCTCATTTAAGTATATAGGAAAATGGATCCTCCTACCCAGCTGTGAGCCTTTCCAGAATACATCCTGGAGTACAGCTGATGTATGTGCCTCCCACAGCTTGCAGGGTTTGATGCTGTTCCAGGAGTGCTTCATGGGGAGTATTCCATTCAAAATAATTATCAACTTGAATAGAGTAAGTACCAATCTATGTGAAAGCCACTTTGGCTGCTGCCTGGGAATAGATTACAAAGTACATTTGGCTATTGTGTGCATACTTGTAAATTTTAAAGCTCTGGGTGAGACCCGAGTCTGGAGAGCATCAGAGGATCTGGAGAGCAGTAATGAAATGTGGAACCCAAATCTTTCTGCTTCTTCTTCCCAGAGGAGTCCCGGTCTCTATTTGGGAAAAGTCACCACAGTTTCAGTAACTCCTAATAAATCTTACGTGAGCTTCAGATTTGGGGATCCCACACAGGAAAAACCTGCTCCCAGACTCTCATCTCCCATCTTGGTTACATTAATTTCTTTTTGTGGTTGTTCCTTGACATCCATAATGCCAGACCGATCAGAGTGGCTCAGATCTGACTCATGCAGCATTGCCACCACATCGCTCTCTAAATCCTTCCACTGCAGCACCCTGTGCATCACACCACAGCAAGCAGCCTTCAAGCTTCTCTCACATCCTGATCCTTCTAATTTACCCGCCGGATCTTCTTCTCCACTGCCAGTAGTACACTCCTCCAGGACTAGCTGCCTGTTTGTCTCATTTGCTTGCATTCCCCACAACTGCCTTCTTGCTTTCTTCACCCCTCAGGACAGGCCTGACTGTTAAGGCCTGAACAACACTGCTTTGGCTAGACCTTTCCTCAGTATGAATACTCTTTGCAGAGGACATAACAATCTGGCTAAATCAGTCTCAGGCCTCTATACTTTACATCTTCACAAGGACAATAGTTTCTAAGGTGCATCTCAGTGTAACAGACAAGACAGTGTTCTGCGTAGTATGAGCACACAGCAGGTTTGAGAGGTGCCCCACTGTGCTCTGGAAGCACTGAGAGCTGAGGTACAAGTGTGAGTGCTCCACATATGGTAGAGGCATGCAGTCGGGACCACAATGCTTTGAGATTTAGGCTGAGGTTTGAGTATAAAACAAATCTAATGTAGTGGTTCCCCATATTAGATCAAAAATGCCACAGCCTTATGAAATGGAGCACAGATCCAGCCTGGGAGTGCATTTAGAAAATGCATTTAGAAAATCTAGGCAAGTTAGTCTGAATACTCTTAAAACATTCAGGTCAATCAGTTTCATATGGCAGGGTGCTGCAGCAGGCTGTGTATGGCCGCCTCCTGCCACCTCAGGTACGGGCTGCCCATCACAGCTGGTCCAGTGCTGACATAACAGCACAGTGTTGCACACACTCTGTGCTGTGTGCTCGGGCTGCTTTGACAGTGATATTGTTGTGTGTCCTTGACCAACCCAGGTGAAATGGAGGCTGCTGGATGCTCTGTTAGTGCCCAGACCCACAGTGCCGATGAAATGTGGGCCTTCCAAGTGCTGGGGGGCTCTTCCTTCCAGGACACAGCAAAATTCTCTGTCTGCAGCTGCATGGTTCATCCTGTTGCAAAAATTTCATCAAAAACTGAAGTGAGGTGTGTTGTGTAGGCTGTAGGTAACTCAGAGACTACAGTAAGGGTATCAGCACTGCCAGCCGTTCTTCTGAGATGAACACTCTCATGGGCAAAGATTGACTGCACTAAAGCACATCCCATACTGTGAGTGAAATTGCACCACCTGCAATAAAAGTGACTAGTGACTGGTAACCAGTCACAAACACAGCCCAGCCTGAGAGTTCAAATGTTTCCTGCACATGGAAACAAGCAAAAGCAGCATGAGCTGCTGCATCCCAAACATGGGGAGTCAGTGGGATATGTCGGCCCAGGGGATGGGGCACTCGGGGTGTGCCAGGGGCGTGGGGTGCCCCTCCTCCATCCCCGCAGCCCTGGAGAGGGCTGTGCAGCTGCAGGGGGCACCCATGGACACAGAGGAGGGAAGGGGTTAACCGGATTCGAGTATCCCCCCTCTGTTGAACTCACTGATTCATTTTCTCTGTTCCCATTTCTTTCTCTCACTTTCTTCTTCTCTCTCTTGCAGACTGATTAAAAACTCTTTGAGTTTGAAGGTTTTTGTGTCAAAACAGCTCAGCTGCCAGCTGGGTGCCAAGCGGTGAATATTCATGGTATTTAAATGTGACGGTGCGGTGGGGGCTAAAGGACGGGCTAGTTAGCTCTTTTTAGATGGAGATTAGCTGCCTCTTTGCTCCTAATCACCGCTGTTGTTGAAATATTACAGCTTCTGTTACAACTATTAATGTCCTAAATGAAGAACAGGCTCCTCTGAATAACATCAAACACGGAATGGTCACTTCCAATTTCAGCCTGTTTCTCTACTAATGCGGGTTTCCGTTTGCAGCTGGAGGCCGCCCGGGCCCCGCAGCGCCGCCTTCAATCCCCGGGCAGGGTCCGCGAGAGCCCGGGGAGCCCGTGCCGGGGGTGCGCGCTGCGGGGGAGCCGGCAGCTGGCACGGAGCTGTCTTTTACCTCGTGAGGTGGCTGCTCGCAGTCAGTGCCAGCCGCAAGGTGATCCCTCCGAGCCGAGCTTTCAGAATCCGCTGCTATAACTGAGAGCCTTGTTCACAGCCCGGCACAGGAGGGAGGTAAATGGGCTTTTTCTTGCACCTAGGAAGGCTCTGCGGGAGTGTGTGCCGGGGCCCATCCCCACAGCGATGTGCAGGAGGCACAGTGCCCCATTGCTCCCAGCACTGGTATTTGCCGGGGACAGGATGCAAACCGCAGCACTCGGCCCCACCAGGAATATTATTGATGGTGAGGTAAGCTGGCAGCTCCCGCCTGGGCTTCGCTCAAGATAAAACTCCCACTGAAGCCAGAGGCTGAATAACATTTGTGACGGGGTGGTGTGAGTTGGTCCTTTCACAGCAGTACCTGGAGGGAAGCCTGATGGAAAATACTTTGCAGCAAAAACTGCCCAGATGTCTGACGCTTGTTTGGCCATTTGGAAGCTCTCTCCGCGTTCATCCCCCAGACCTGCCCGCCGCTACCGGGAGCATGCCTGGCAGTGTGATGGAGAGGAGGGAAAGCCCATGTGTGGTCCTCGGGCTCTGGCAAGAAACAGCAGAGCAGAACACCAGGCTATTGATTGTGTGTTTGCTTTAAAAACAACCTAAGTGCATTCCTGAAGCAAGGCTGGTCTGGAAGCCTAAATAAAATAATATTCTTCAGCCTTGAAAACTGACACTAGGCTTCAGTGACTGCTTTAAAGTCCCGTCCTCTAGACTAGGGCCTGTACATTTCCTCAGCTCTTGTCTACACACAAAAATGGTGCTACTTTTACTAGGCCAGGTAGCTAAAGCAACACATCGCTGCCCTCTCCATCTGTTCCTCCTTCCCTGCATGGGCGCTGCCACAAAGCACGTTTATTTGGACAAGTCCTTCCTTCTTGGAAGAAAACTTACTTTTGCCAATATGAGTCATACTGATATCACATCTAACAGAGCTAATGATAGCATTACTGTTTCGGTAGCAAAACATCACATCTGTAGGCAAGCTTGGACTGTCTCAGAAGAGATGCACAGAGCAAACCTATGGGAAGAGGCAAGGATGCATCAAAAGAGGCCTGAAGCTTCTTCCTGCTGACTGGATTTACATGCTGCATTCCATAGGACACGTGACTCCATCTGAGATAGTCTGGGGCTTCTACAACACTCACAGAGCAGCACAGTACCTAGTTAAAATGTGTGCACGTTATTTACTCTGTATGGGCAAAAATCAACAGAATTCAGATCTTCCACAGTATAAACAAATTGACAGAAACTGCATGTTAGCTAAGCTCACTGAAAAACAACAGCAACAGAACAACAACCAACTGAAAGCCACAATGCACCCACACATACTAATAACAGATTGGAGCACTGATCCATTAACAATGTGAATTTCCATCAGTGGTAACAGAAATAAGCGGGCCTGGCCCTTTAAAATTCTTGCTTCTCCAGGAGAATTGCATTGAGTAACACTGAGCTCCCGAAGGAAAAAAAGCATGGTTGTGTTTTTTTTTTT
Source organism: Odontophorus gujanensis (assembly GCA_013399175.1). NCBI lineage: Eukaryota > Metazoa > Chordata > Aves > Galliformes > Odontophoridae > Odontophorus > Odontophorus gujanensis. The sequence goes on from VXAB01012447.1 coordinate 552,182, forward strand.
CTGTAAGAAATACATATATTCCCTTCTGGCAGAACATCAGGACTACAGATTGCGGCAGACTGCATTTGTTATTCAAGATGCTTGTGGGCTATGCAGTTGCAGAGGAAAACCAACTTGATTTCTCATTGGTACTTTTGTAAAGGCAGCCTGCATTAGACAATCATAATAGTCAGAACAACAGCAACAAACTCTTAGCTTCTGTCCTGACACTCTCAAGGTTTTCCTGCATCAGCCCCATTAGCAATCAAAGTGAACAACTTCCTAAGGCTCTAAATGCAGTATCTAAAGCCTCACCAATTTTAATATTCTCAGTAATGATATCAAAGACTTTTGGTGTTGAAGTTAGGATGACCTGAATTGCATTACATTTTCCCTTGAACAGTGGTTGCTTCCTTCTTTCTAAGTAAATCTGATGGTACTTAGATCATACTTCTGGAGGAATTACAAACAAAAGACAGATGGATATGCTTCCAGCAGGCAGCAGTTAGAAAACACAGCACCAAATACATCAATAGTCCCAGTCTGTTCTTTGACATATTGGAGTACCTCTCACCTTCTGAAGATAATTTTCTTCAAATCCGTACAGCTCTCACAGATTCTGACTCCAAAGTCGTATAAAATGGGAATATTCCCAGTGCAGCCATAACTGAAGCTTGCAAAGTGGCACAGCTGAACAGCCAAAAATGCAAGTAACCTCCCTCTAATCCATGCAGTCATTTGAGGAATACTCACATGTGAGCATTGTTAGCCAGCAAAACTGGAGGTAATAGTAGCATGGTGTAGTTCTTGCTTTGGGGCTGGGAGTCCTATGCCTACAGGCTGAACTACATCCGGGAGCTGTGTGTTCCCCAAAGGAGTGTGTCTGTTGAGTACTGTGGTTGGGTAACCTGCCTCAGGACAGGAAAAAGGAGAAAAGCTCTTGAGGTGAAAAGGGAACTTGTTGAATAGGCACACTTTTCAAGGGTGGAGAGCAAGTCACATCCCAGCACTGCTGCTTTTTAGTCAGGAAAGAAACAACATGACAGCCTCTGCTGACAGCAAGAGCTAGAAATTCTTAACTCCTTTTCCTTCTCACGCCAGTGGTCACAGAGCAAAAACCATCTAATTGCTCAGATGTCCTGACTGACAGAAGAAGAGAACACACTGAACCAGGCACACTTCTTATGGTCAGAAACGGCTGAGGGCATCCTCTTTGCTTTGTAACTCTTCACTGAGGATGGCCAGAGATCGCTTCTCAGCTAATGAGTGTGAGCAGAATGAACTGAACAGGCACAACCATCTTGTCCTGCTACTGCCATGTAATCTCATCTGTCCCTACTTTCTAGCTCACCCAAACTTCATTCTCATGGTTGCCTTCCCCTGCTTCATTACAAGGGTCACATCTTCCCTCACTTCAGGACTTCATCTGCTGACCCCATGCCCTGCTCAGTCTTCCCTTTCTTGCTCCCTAGCTCCCTTTGTGTCTTTTCAGCTCCCCAGTCTTTATCATGCTGATCTCTCCTCCCCACTTCTGAACCACAAAGCCTTCTCCACCTCCTCCAGGGGCACCACTTCTGGATGCAATCCATCCTCATCACCAGTATCTCTGTTATCTCACACCTCTGGTGTGTTTGTTTCACCTGCCTTGAAGTGATTACGGGAAGACTAGTTTGCAGGCCAATGTCCAACTCTGATTTATGAAGTGATTGATTAAAGAGGATTTTTGTGTGCCTGCTTCACAGAGGATAAGCAGGATGTGCACCACTATGAACCTTCACAATCAGGAAGGTGTGTTAGGTTCCTACTGTCTCCCGGTAGCCCAAATAACCCAGCTAAGTAGCCTTTCATCATGCCTTGTTTGTCTGGGAGGCAGATGGCTTCCCTTCCTGCTCAGAATTTTGCTTTGAACTGGGCACTCTTGGGCCCTACACACTGCTAAGGCTCATCCTCAAGCTCACTGATGCTGGCTGAAGCAAACCCCAGCTTAGCTGAGAGGAGTTGTGTGGAGGTCCCTGAGCTCAGAAGGAGCATGGTACTCCTGCTCTGGCCAAGCTGCAAATGCGCTCTGAGGAATATCTTGGGGCTCATCACTCAAAGTCTTACTTGATGTAGATCCTGCTGTCTTTGAGATCACTGGCTTTACTATTTTTTTTCCCCAGCTTTTCTAAGTGAAAACAAGTTGAGTGCCTGTTAACAAATACTGGGAGACTTTCACCTCTGACCAACGCAACTTAAAGCAAGGGCCAAGAGTGATAATTAACCAGCCAATAGTGCTGAGCTAAATGTGACTCCACAATCAATTGTGGTTGTAGTTGTTTTTTCTGAGCAAAGCTGGAGGTAACCAACCTCCTCCTGAAAATGAGTGAGAGGAGCACACTGAGATTCAGTAGTAAAACTACAAGCATTTGTCTCTCTTCCTCAGCTCAAAGCACACATCTGCCCAGCTCCCTGCTGCATCCCCATGAATCTTAGCATTATTCCTTCTCCATGTGCACTTCCAATGGCCCTGTCTCCAAGGACATTATTCCAAAGTGGACCACTTTCCCATCTACTCATTTTTAGGAGTAATTACCTGAGACGTTACTAGATGGAGGCTACACAAATTAGTGTTTCCTTCCCTTTATCACCTTGTGTGTATTTCCTGTTTGGCATTCACCCCAGCACAGACTAAGCAAGGCTGAGGTGAATGCTTCCTTGGTTACAGATTATCTGAGACCCCAGAAAGGACTTTTTTAGGTCAGAGTACACAAAATCTGCACTTTTTTTCATCCATTCGCCAGCAGAAATGAGGGTACACATCACCTGAAAAGGCCAGCTGGGAAGTTTATGGCAGGAGGCATAGCAGTGACAGAAGACCTCCCAGGCCAGCAGCTGCCCATTTGCTGTCTCTGCTTGAGCCCTCTGGCCTGGCCTTTCCCAGTAAACCAGCATCTAGCCTGTGTACCTGAGGAGAATCACTCTCCATCTCCATTTTCATCTTGTTCTTTCTTTCTGTTGATCCGATCTCTGTTTGGTTACTTTCTAAACTCATTATTCCCAGTATTTAGTAAAGATTATTATATCTCATTATCGTTTTGCTCATTAAAATGTTTGTCATTTTCATAGAGGGGGGCTGATTTCTCAAGGTGCTGCATTGCTGATATGACAAGCAGCATCAAGCACAAGAATACAGGGTCTGGGTTCTTTTCACAAAACTGCAGGCCAACTTCCCTCCAGGACAGCAAAGTCCCTGCACATCCCCTCTCCCGGTCAGGCCCCTGATAAAGCTGTGCAAGGGGCTCTGAGTGGAGCAGCACTGCCAACCCTGCACTGAGTAATGGCACAGTCCCCTGAAGCAGACCCAGCTGCAGGATCTAAGCCCTGGGCAAGATTAATTACCCAGCAAGCAGCTTGTTAGAAGCAATGCTGGCACACAGATAAGGGAACTGTAATGGAATCAGCCAATTAACCAGCCGATGGTGCTGAACTAAATGTGACCCCATCGTTAATTGTAGTTGTTTTTCAGCAGTTTTCTCATTGCATTCAGTGCTCGGAAGAGGGGACTGTGAGAGAGCTGGTCCAGGTGCTTAATTTATTCCTGCTCACAAACAGGAATCATGGGATACAAACCTCATGACAATCACATGGCAGAGCTTTAAATCTTCCTACACCTACTCCTCCAGAAAGAGAAGAGAGATGAAAGTCCTGGATTAGCAGAAAAGAAGGCCTCCTCGCAGTCTTCAGCAGAGTAAACAGCTGTCCGATATACTGAAGCATTCTTAGTGCAGTTTACCTGAAGGTAAATTTTCTGTGTGAGCAGTGTGAGAGGAATTCCTCTCTGCTGTTGCACTGCCCATGGACCAGCTGCATTGTGCAGAGTGGAGCCGGCACTCTCAAAGCAAGTTGACATGAAAAGCTCAGAATGGCCTCAAGCTACAGCTGTGGATCTGGCTCCAGACTTCCCCTCAGTTCAGAGGTGTTTGAATTTCAGCCCCTTGCGGAGCCTTTGAGCCAGATGGAAAATCCAGGAATGAGTTTCCTTAAAGTTCAAGAGGGTTCAAGAGGTTTTGCTTTAAATCCATCTCTGGGGATGACCTAAAGCAGTCCAGTGATGCAGAATAAAGGTCTGTCTTCTTGTGACTGCTCCCCGAAAGGAAATGGCGGAACAATTCTTTGTTAGGAATTAGTCTCACATGCTCCTCAACATCTAACCCTTCCCTGGAGAAGGGCTGTGATGAAAGAGCATCAGTCACAAGAACGGGTACGTTAATTGCTAAGTGTGGACTTGCTTCCTAGAGGAAGCTGAGCCTGTACTCACCTACCCGCTACCAGACCTGTAAGTGCATCTGCCAATACCTGGTGCGTACTTCAAGTTCAACTCTTTCTGCATCCCATCTGACAGCAGCCAATGTGAGACAAAACACAGGAGAGGAACAGAAGAGATTATCCCACTTTCTTACAGTCTGGAGCATAGCAGCTTCCAGAGCTGGAGGTTGTACCTACATCCTTGAGCTTAGTAGCCCTCTACTATCAACTATGAACTCATATGTAATCATGCCACTGTCAGAGATTTCTGGCAGTGATTTCCAGGCATGGCCACATATTGATGAGAAAGCAGTTCTTTTCATTTTCCCTTAAAACTTTTGCCTGGTAACTTCGGTGCCTCCTAGTCCCTACACTATGAGTAATAGTGCACAATAATTCCTTATTCACATCTCTGTGCACTTCATGGTTTGATGGATCTTTAGCATAACCCCCTGCCATCACCTTTCCAAGTTGAAGAGCCCTTGCCTGTTTAGCCACCCTTCCTAAGAGAGTCATTCCATCCTGTTGTCTCCATGTTGCCACTCCTAATTCTCAGCCCTTCGGTGTTTCACCGTGAGGCTGCTCCCAGCTCTGCCCCGCTGTAGGGGAACTGCTGAATCACAGCCTGAACCACTGATTGGTCACCTGAGGTGAGCATTGAGTCAGCCATGGGGGCACAGGTGGAGGTAATAATACCTGTGTGATTGGAAGGGGTGGAGCCTGGCTCCACCTCTCCCCAAGCCCCATTTAAGGGCTGACCGCCACCAGGAAAGGATCTCTTCTTGGAGATCCCTCCTGTGTGGAGTATACAGTGAGCCTTCCCCATCCAAAGGTGAGCCATCCTTCTTTTTGTACCATTTGTATACCATCTGTACAAACTTAACTAAATATACCATCTCTTACTATTCTTAAAGAGTCATCTCTAAGATCATTGGCATTACACCCGCCACTTCTGCCAGCCAGAGCCCACGTCACACAGCGGGATGCCTGCCAGCACTGCCACACTTCTTTCACTATATCCTCTCCAGGGGACCAGGACTGCATGCAGCATTCAAGACACATATGCACCATGGATTTATACAGAAGTATAATGATGTTTTCTGTTTTGCTGCCAGCTCTTTTCCTAACCATTTCCTCCCCCACCTTCAGTTTGACTGATGCTGCACAGTTTTCCTCCCCAGGATGGCTCCGGATCTCCTTTCTGGGTGGTAATAGCTAATGTACGTACACATCCCCTTATCATTGTTTTTCTCCACACTATTTCTACATTTATCAACATAGAATTTCATCTGCTATTCTATCACCCACTCAGTCTGTATCCTGCAGCTCTCTGTTCATTTCAGCTTATTACAGCAGTCTCATGGAAAAACAAGCTCATTACAGTTGAGAAACTCACGCCTTATTCCACTGACTGAGGGGTTGCCTGTGTTGGACGTAGTGCTGACTGCTTGAATTTCTTCCCAGCTATTAACAGAGGGCCCAGTGTGCACTCCCTTCCCCTACCCAGAGGGGCAGGCCTGATTGAGGCTCCTTCTTCAGCCAAAAGGGCAAAGGATCACATGCACAACACACCATTATTTCCCTACTTCTGGCAACTTTCTCCCACCAGACTGCTAATGTTATCTACCCAGACTTCCCTCCAAAGCTATGTGTCCCCAGCACTGCCATTTCTCAGTAGAGATCCGCTGGAGCAAGACCCCTCTCAGCACAGCTCTCACACTAAGGATCCGAGTCAGGAGAAGGGAAGAGCTTTGGGCAGAGCTATCAATATCTATCATAATACAGAAATAAAAAATCAGAGTAAGGAAACCCAAAACCTTATTACAGCAGCCACTTGGACCATTATCATGGACAGGATCAGGGCAAAGCAGGAGCCTCAAAAGCAGGAGCTTTTCTCCAGCTGGGTATGCTGTGCAAAAACACTTCCTCACCTCACCTCACCACTTTCCCAGTAGGAGACTTCTCTGCATGGTACCCTAGGGAGGAATGACCTAATATTAGTTTTAATTCTGTTTTATAATTTTATCTCATTATTCCTGGTTATAGCTGTAAGAGACTACTTAAAATATTCCCCTCCCTCGTGGAACTCACACCCAGCAAGCACGTGGACACACACAATCTCATTTTCTCAGGCTCCTCGCTACCTATGTTATACTTATTCATTTTTCTTCTTTCCTCACCAATCAGCCTCACCAGTCCCATTGTACATCTTGGTGCCTCTGCCTGAAGCCTCCCTAATTTATCTAAAGCCTTCTGCTGTGATGCAGCCCAGTTCTGAAAGCAGCATTATTTTGCTTGGGTTCTCATCAGAGGCACAGAGGGGAACAGGTGCCTCCCTCAGCTGTGATCTGATGCCTTTCCAAATGTAGATAAGAATCTCATTACCTGCTTTCTCTTGCTACAGTAACACACTAGTCTCACATGATATGCAGTTTGCTGTCTATGATCACACTCCCATTCCTTGCCGCTTTCCATCTCCCTCTGTCAGTAAGCCGCTATGACCCAGTTGATCTAAGGAAGCGCACTGACTTGCACCAGTGGAAGATTTGGCTTTCTGTTTGGAACGCCTCCTTTTTAGGCCAACCAACCTTCTTTATGCCAGGTCAAATTTCATGTCACATCAAGCTCATTCTGCCCATCTCTGCAGCTTCAGGGGACTTTTGCCCGACAGGATGTTTGTAACTCTTTTTCTGCTATCACCGTCATTCCCAGCAGCAGTCTACTGATGATCTAGAGATGACTGAATGCTCTTGGTCACTTCATACCCTAGAATACTTCCTTTCATTTCCAACAGTGTGTATGTGGTGTACACATGGCATGTTCCAGTCAGCAGGCCAGGCATGAGAATTCCTTTTCAGAATGACTGTAAATGTGCAGTTCCAACAATGCTGTGCTGGATTTTCCACTTCCCTACGTCTGGTTTCAGTGACAGCAACTCTGGTAGGCAGGCAGGGCCCAGGAGTGCAGTGCTGAGATCTGTGAGCTGGAGCTGTCTGCATCATGGCTTTCCGGGTTTCAGGTTTCGTACAGTCCCGTGCTGCAGGGCAAGCTCTTACAGAGCCCTTCCAGAACTAACTCCTACAGTGCGTATCTTTTTTGCCAGCTGCACAAAATTTTGCTCAAGAGTTCAGGATTTAGACCAGGCTGATTTTGGCCTGCATGCCCCCATGGGGAATGGGGTGCTTCAGGGAAGTGGTCACAAGGGCAGGAAACCCATCTCATTGTGCTGCTGACTGCCTCTTTGTCACCATTCATCCAACAAAAGGATGTGATGTCGAGAGGGCCTTTTGTTTGGTCTCTAGAGAACTGGCATTCACAGCTGCAGAAAACTGTTTGGTAGAGCCTCCAAGCCTCAAAACACAATAACCAACTGGAGAGCTAATGAGTATGGAAGGACGAAGGAGGAAGGCAGAGGGAGCCAGCTTCTTACACTGCTGCCCCTGAAAAGCAAAACGAGTCCTTCCTAGTCTGTTTTAATAGCCAATGTTGTGCTTTACTCTGACATGTTAAAGCAACATTCTGTTCCCAAGAGCTCCAAAATACTGTGTCCACGCAGCACAGCAGCTTGTTTAACAAAGCCTACAGACTCTGGGAGTGTTGGGCAGGCAGGGAAATCAGAAGAATCAGATCCCCATGGGGTGACAGGGCAGGTCTGAAAGCTGGGCCAGGTTGCCCACAGGCTTTATCCTTAAAATGAAGGTTTCGCATACCACATTCACCACTTCTAGTTTCTGTGGAGAATGTCAGCTGGCTTTGCAATGAAAGGCCAATGGGATGCAAAACACTTTTCTCCACATCTGTTCTTTGTATTATTATAGTGGCCACGTTTAAAAGCTGGTAGAGAATTCTGTACAGACAAGTTTGTAGCACTAAGACTGACACTTCACAAAGAATTTAAGCTAGAGTAAGGCAGTGTAAGTGGAAATAAAGATGGCTTTACAGAGTCACATGCAAAAAACTGTCAGGAGCTTTCTTGTTCTCTGCTGAGAGCTGAGGCTACTGGGGTCTGGTCTCATTCATTCCTGGCCTGCCAAAGTCTCCGTGAGATCTTGTAGACTGAGCAGTGTCTCAGCTATATTCGCTGTACTGGCCATTTCCAGGGCAAGTCAGCAGCATGTGCATACCAGGGAATTCCACAGATTCCTGTTTATAGCAACATTAAAATCCCCTTAACGACAATTACACAGATAAGGGGGGCAGTGAGGAACTAGAGATCTGCTCCACAGATTTTCCTTATCCCCTGCAGATGGACTTTCACGCCTCAGCCTACCCTTCAGCCTGCTCTCAGTACCCCAGGAAGGCAGCGCATGGTGTTCCCACTCCACACGCAGCAGGGCGGGAAGGCCTTGCAGCCTGCTGTGTTGTTTCTGGACCCAGACACATCACGCTCAATCAACATGGGCTGTGGCCCCCAGGAAGACAGGCCCAGGTGCAAGGAACCTTCTGCCAGTTGTTTGAAGCACGGTTGATGCTGGATCAGGTATCACAGTATTTTCCAAATGTCCTCCTTCCCCACAGCTGACAGACTCCACACCATTCACTACACAATTCTGCTACTTGGCATGAAATCATTTGGACTCCCCCAACACAGACAAAATTGTGCAGCCTGCGAACTCAAAATAGCAGAGAACTGTCATTAAAGAAGGATGAGCCATGCTTATAAACTATGCACCTACACACCGTGCTACTGCACCAGGCAGTGTCTCGTCTCCCCCCCTCCCTCAGTGTTCACATGTGACTGCTTGGTAGCAGCAACGGGCTTCATCCCCTCCACGATCTGGCTCCTGTCCCCCCAGGGATTTAGGAGAACTGATTTTAAAGATCTTCCCGGGAGCTCTCTCAAGCTCTCTGTTTACACAGCAGATTGGTGGCTTCTCGTTTGAAGTCAGGATTTAAGCTGTTCTTTCTAATTACAAAGAGATTCTGAAACCTGAGAGATCTGTGCTGCTGAAGACTAAGCACAGAGACAAAAAACAACAGTTGCGCCAGTTGCATAGGTAGAACAATGCTACATCCAAAATCCAGCACTTGCTTTAAACAGAGGACCCTTGCAGCAAAAAAGGACATATGCTGTTATTCATTCCTTACAGTCTCTTTTCATTATATTATTTTCTGCTCATCACCTCTGCTCCTTGCGAGCTATCACCAGCACTCAAGGACATTTGTTCCCCTTTGTCTACTACAGAGGATGGGGGTAGTAGCAAGAAGTCTGAAACTTCCTCAGATAGCCAAATTAAAGTTTGGCTATTTCCATTCTCTCAAAACCAACAGCTGTCATGGGATATAATTATATTAACACACAATAGATTGAAGTTCATTTGATCTGATCAGTCACTAATGTTTCCATTACGAGAATAAAAAGGAATATAATACCACTCATTTCAGAAAGGCAGTTAACAGTTTTTAAATTATTCTTCACTAGCTCACGTGTTTGTAAGAACTAAAACATCCTGACCCAGTTCCCCAGTTCCTTTGTGGGTGTCAAAGCTTTTTACACACTCATCTCTACAAGATGGGCAGAAAAGAAGAGGAGGCATGGAGCAGTGTAGGGCAGCAATGTTTGCTCCCTCCCAGAGTGCCTCATCCCTCAGCAGCATAAATCTGCTCTTTAGATGCTGGTTCTCACAACCCTTCCTTATGACAGTGTCCTGAGCTTTGCCGTAGCTTCCAGACACCACCATCAGCTGCGTAAGATGGGACACTACCTCAACTACTTTGCTGTTACCACAAGTGTGATGTTTTGACAGTTGACAGAGGAGGCAGGAGGTGGAGGCGAGGTGAGAAAAAACATTGGAAACTTTCCCAGCACATCAGAAATAGTCACCCAGCAGCACAAAGCCACAGCTGACTGGTTCCCAGTCCACCCTGGGTGCATGAGCCAAGCTGAGAATACATGAAATAGAAGGTAGAATTTCAGATGTTTGAAACAAGCTGAAACACACAGGTCTAATCGTAAGCTGGAAACAAATCCAGGCCTTTTTTCACCTGAGTATCCCATGCAAAAGAAGACTGCTGTCTGCTGGCTCAGAGCAGTGCCTGTCCCCTTGGCTCACTCTGATCTGAAAGGGTGGCACTTCTGTAATCAGATTAGGAGCCTCAAACAACAGCTGTGTTTGTTCTCTGAATTAAGGGCAGAATAATTATAAACAATTGTTTTTCTGCATATTAAAAGACTGACTGTCTCCTCTCCCAATTGCCAATTTGTTCCCTAAATAAACTCATTGCAGCATTAACAGCAATGAATTATTGCTGCTTGGATCACACCATTCCGTGCAGACTTTATAACATTTCTAATCTCTTATCTGAAAATGACTCGAGGGAAGGGGGCCATAAATCCCATTGAAAGTGAATTCCATCCAGTATTATCCACTATTCAAATGGATATAGGCTGAATAATTGGACTTGATTAATTAAAAGCTGCAGGGCACCAGAGAGAAAGGCTAATATAGGTCTTCACTTAACCTTCCTCACCATTTTTGCTGTTATTTTTAAAGACACGATGCCCTCACCACCCAGGCTTTGTTTGCTACTGACAGAGTGACACCAGAGTGGGACACTTGCAACCTGTGCCATGGCTGCCATGTCCCATTTGTCCTGCAGGACAAATGCAGCCACTGTCACAACACTGCTAGCACAACCTGATAGCACTGGTTCCTTACACGACCTCCGAGACTCCCTGCACATACAGCAATGTGCTACAGCTTAAGTGGCTCCCCTCCTTGGAGTTTCTAACCAAAATTATTACATTGGCAACAAAAAATTATTACAGGGACACACGGGAACATAAACCTTGATGGAAGGTAACTGAGTTGTGGCTGACCTAGGGATATGATCCAGAGCCCAAGGTGGACACAGCCGCAATACCATCTTCCTGCCCCTGCTTCTGCAGAGAAAACACCACAGAAGTGGGAGGTATTTATGTGGCTGAACCAAGGTGTGATGATGAGATTTCAATGCAAATTTTCTGCCCTGTGTTCCCAGTTTTAATGACATCTGGGCACCAAAAAGCACAGTGAAACAGGACAGTGCCAGACCCAGTCTCTAAGGCAAGATGAATAGGATTTGATGGGAAGCAAATGAGAATTCCCTCAGTTCTCACACCCAGGCCATTATTTACTTGCCATATCCATTCTCTGTCCTTTCCCTTTCACCCACACAACCAAATCTCATCAAGATCTCCAGCGGGTGTCTGATGATTTGGTGACACCTCCAGGAGCTGAGCCCTTCAGGATTTGACACTAGGAGCAGAAATTACCACTGTGAAATATAAGACCATATCCACACAGCGCAGGAGAGGAGGTAGGCTGAGCAGAGAATTTGCACCAAATCTGCAGCGTTAGTCATATTTCTCCTGTTACCAAGTTAAAATCACTGGCTTTCCAGCTTGAATATTTAGAGTGGAGCAGCGGTGAGACAGCTGCAGTGACGAATTTTTATTCCTTTATTAATAGGGAGATACAGACTCTGTACAGAAAATGGTGAGTAAGAGTGGCAGGGGAGGAGGAGAGGAGAAAAAACTAGCAGATGTTTCTGGTGCTGGGAAAACTGCTCTTATTGAAGGTAACAGTGTACATTTAATTCCAGTGACACATACACCCACATTTCCCTACAGCCACTTTATCACAGAGCATATACATACTTAGTGAGGCCCTGGAACAGTGCCTGGGCACAGAATGCTGCTGCAGAGAGCAACCAGCATGGCACTGCTGGGCAGCTTCCCGTGGGCTCCAGCACTAACAGTGTTGTGCAGCAGCTTCTGCTGGGGTGACAAGGCTTGTTCCTGTGGCTACAGGCTTTCTCTATCTGAAATGCCAGCCAGAAGCTGGTTTACTCTGCTGCATTTGAGCAGACAACAGCAATAAAAAAAATCATCATCTGCTCTTTAGATTATGTTTTTTCTTTAATTTTTCACTGCAGAAAATGATTGTCTTTGATAAAACTAAAGATTGACACTTCTGTTTCTTAAGAGTAGCATTGGTGTCCCATCCATGGTTTGCTTGGCTTTATTTAGCTCACTAGGAATGCCTGAGATAACAACTGTATTTTTGCCACCTAAATATACATCATCTATATGATAGAATAAATCCTCTGCAGTGACAGTATGCTGAAATTGTTGAAGCTAATAATCATTATGCTCCTAGGGACTATGGACTGAAATATACAGCTTCAAAACCCCTCCTCCACCTCTCGCTTAAAATCTTCTAAAATCAGTTTCTGCCTCTCTGTGCTGTCATACAGCATGATCAGACACATCTGAAGAGGACCACAAATCAGAGGATTTAATACACATATAATATACTGGTTTGGCTGTTATATGGATTAAGAAGTTCCTGTGCCATTTCCTTGCGGTTTCTTCCCAGGCCATGTCACTGCTCACTATCTCCTCAGTGTGCCTGAAGAGAAGAGTTCATAAGCCACGATGCAAATCAGGCACTGAACGATCTGGGTAAAAAAAAGAACCCTTGAAAAAAAATTTTTATTTTTAGTTACTTTTTGCACAATGAACTGTGTACTAGAAGATGAAAGAGACTTTTTCCTACGGGAATAATACAGTTTCCCTGTACTGCTGTTAGCTTGCCACAAAATGAAGCTGAAACAGAAATAATCCACTGACTTATTTGAGACTGTTCTTGTGCCTAGAGAGTAGGGTAGCCAAGTAGGTCATCAGAAAATGTTCAGTCAACGAGCCTTCTCTGGGTAAGGATCACAAAGCTGGATTTCATTCCTGAATGGCTGATCCCAATATCTGCTTTCACCCAAACACTGCTTTTCTGCAGCCTCCTACAGCAAGTGTGAGGGACAGCAAGAGGAAGCTGATGCTCTCTTTAGGTATTTTGGGAGTTTCATGCTGGAGCTCTGATCCCAGGGCTGTGTTGACATAAGGACTGCAGCACTGGACAAATCTCTTGCTGCTGAATGAAGCAAGGCAGATTGGGCAATGCTGGGCCACCCTGGCACAACCCCTAAACACAGAGCAGCAGGGACACACTGGGAGATCTTTCATCCCAGCCCTGTGAGCTGCTTCTGCCCTCAGTTCTCTAGGGCAGAGGTATGCATGTATCCTTTTGAGATACAAGGAGTCTCACAAGGACGGACCAGCTCAGACTTCAGTTGCTAAGGCTGGGCTTCAAGAGTGCCTAACTCGTATCCACACAAAGAGCTTGGGATTCTGTGAAGAAAACTCAGTTCCCCAGGGTATGAAAGGGGAGTGGAAAGGGCCTCTATGTAAACACTAAAACAAGGTCACCTGGAGTTTATGGAAAGGTAAAAGCCACATCAGAGCTGGAGGACAAAGTACTGTTGGTCAGAAAAGGATTAAACAGACACAGAGGAGGTATATTGCTCTACCCCTTGAGAAAGCCTAAGGCAAGAGAGTATGTTGAGGGCAGGGTTGGTTTGCAGAAGCACTCAGAATAGGATTAGAGCCTTTCCGACTGTATTTAGGACACAAAAAGTTGATATGGCAAAACATATTTCTTGTACCTACAGTGTTAAAGTTCATGAACTGCATAGACAGTAGAATCTGGAAACAGTTTGACCATCCCTTACATCCTGTAATGTGTCCTAGGAAAGAAAGCTCTGAAGGGGAAGTCTGAGGCCACTGACAGTGAAATGAAGGTGTGCCATTTTCTGAAAGTAACAATAAAAATTCAGGAGATTTACAGGCACTGAATTTTGTCAGTTAGAACCAAGAAGCCTTGTAAAATGAAAATGAGTCATATAGCTGTGCGTTGTGCAGCACTTGCTGAACTAAGGACTCCAGCCATTTCTGTGGGAGAAGGAGAGGCACAGTTACACTATTCTCCTGCTGTGTTTGCTTAAAAAGTACAGGGCATGTGATGAGTTTGTCCTTTCCTATTTACTGACTCCAAATTTCTCTCCCTTCTAACACTGTATCAAGACTCCTTTTAGGGGAAGTCCATTTTCTAGCTCAAGTATTTGTCAATTTGCTTTTCCAAGGCCCCTGGATTCATTGGGTGAATATAGAGTTGTACAGATGTTTTTGCAGCAGTTACAGGGATAATAGGTCTTGGCACCTACTTTTCTGGCTCTACAGTTTCAGCTAGGTCTGTCACTCTCTCCTGGCCACAGATGTAGCTTTGAGAAAGGAGAGCTTGGAGTCCTGCAGACATCTGCAATCCTTGTGGTGCCCCTTCGTGCAGGTACCCCCAATCTGTACAAGAAGCAAACAGTGTCCAATTTCAAAGCTGAGAAAGGACAAAACCTAGTCCACAGAGTGACCCTCCAGGGCCCCAGTGCTGGGGATGCACCACATCCAGGCAAGGCTGGGGCACAGCAGAGAACCAGGAAACTTTGGAGCACACAGGAGGGAGAGGAGGAAGGATGTAAGGCAAACCATGAATCATGCTCTCTGCAAGCACTCCTCAATTATAAAACTAATGAAGTTAAGGGGATTTTAGTGTAATTTGCAGTTTCAACACTGAGGTTAGGCTAACCTAGGATGCTGGATCTGCACACTCAGTGTATATGGAGGCTGAGATCTGACCTGATGAGACTGGTTCATACAGAAACAGCATTCCATTCTCCCCCTCTTCTTGGGAGTGCACTTTTCTGCACCTGTGAAACTGTGGAAAAATTCTCACCAGCAACAATAATCAGGAATTAACACTGTAATATATCCAAGTCCCTAGATCTCATTGTACTAAACATGACTGTCTCTTCAGCATGTTGGCTGCTCAGCAGATTTGGCATAAACAATTGGCACTGGTGGGGTTTCACAGTAGGGCAGCTTGTTACTGCTCATCAAATACTAGCAGCTTCCACTGCATGCTGCAGAAACCCAGAGGAAAGTCTCATCTCATCCAGTTCTCATGTGTGATTGTATCAGCATTTTTCTGAGATGCAGTTAGTTGGGTTCTGGTACAAAACTGTCACTCCACCTTTGAACAGATGATAGTAGCATTTCACCTACCCCCACTGAAAGAGACACTTGCTAGAGATTAAATCTCAGAACCCTGTCACCCTCCACCAGTTTTAAAGTGCATGAAGTACTAAACCCTGCATCTCTGGTAGTAAACAGCATGACAATTAGTGCCAAAAATTCTCCCTGAAATGCTCATTGTAAATGAAATGCCTGAGACTGCCCTTCAGGTTAAAAATCATAACAACAACACACAAGGACCAAGAACTTCTCCCTCCCTTCCCACATAGCTCTTTTTCTACAGCCATGGGACTGGAAGAATAGCACTGGGGCCCAGACAGACACTTTTTGAAGGGCCATAAGCCTCCCCCCAGAAGAGGAGAACACACTTCCCTGGAGCTACTGAAGGACAGATATCCCCATGTTTGCTGAGGGAAATGTATCACCTAGTGAACTCCTACAAATGCTCCAAATGCAAGCCCCTGGAAGACACCCTGCCCCACTCTGAGGCTTTTAGATGCAGGTTTAGAAGCCACCTGGAGAGCTAAATTGATATTCTGCATACCTGTCAGAGCTTCTGTAAGTTCACACACTTTTGCTTTCACAGTAAGAATATGCAAAGAAATAAAAATAATTACCTGTAGCAACTGGGCTTATGAAGCAAACTCCAGAAGCCGCAAGCAGGATACTTGCTGAAGTAGAGCACTCTTTTAGGACACTACTTCTGACTTACAACATTTACTTACAACAAAAAACTTCAGCTCCTAAAAATTGTGTCTAGTGTCCAAAAAACCTGAGTCAGGCAGCAAATAACAGAGCATGAAGGTCTCCCTACAGTGTGTGTATTGTAAATGAAACAACTGGGAACTCCCCAAACTAGAAAATACATCAGTGACACATACAAAAGAGTAGAATCAATGCCACTCACGTGGCATGTGAAACCCTTGCCTTCAGGTACAGAACATGTGGTTCAGCCTTATGTGCTGAGGGAGCTGAGAAAATATTCAGCAAAGCAAGTCGGGCTCCCAGACACTGCTTTGAGCAACTCCTCAACAAGGTGAGAAACAATTAGGAGAACTGATGCTGTAGGGATCTGCTGCGGAAAAAGAGAATGCTACACTATTCACAGATGCAGTCTCAGTAATCAAGTGCTCATCAGTGAGGTTTCCCTTATCTTCTACTCCCTACTTTTATTCCCGCTTCTGTTCCTCAGCTCATCCTTTCACAGCAAGCCATATCTAGCCCTCAGGCTACCTGCCAGCAGGCCATTCTAATTCACAAGGGGCTAAAGAGAAGGCACAAAGCCGGCCAGTCAGGGGCATATTAACCAGGTCGCGCAGACAGCAAGCTTCTTTCTGCCCTCCCGGAGTCCATTCAGGGCACAGATTCTTGGTATGCAGAGAAAGACGTTGGGTATTTCAAAGCAGGAAAGACATCTGTGCTTGCTTTTGTCTGAAGATTTAAGCACCAGTTATGTGTTTGTCCCAGCAGATTAGTCAACAAGAGATTTAGTGAACAAAGAAAGGAAGGCCAACCTGGATGGAATGGGGCTGGAAGGAAGGCAGCTTAGGTTTCCAAGGGAGTTAAATAGGAAGCCATCATTAGGTGCTGCAAAGTGCTTTCGGAGTTTCATGCTGGAGCTGAACTCAATGCAATCGGTGCCAGTTGTTCCATCAGTTTCTTTAAGATACTTGTCAGGCTCCCTGACAGGAAACTGTAAATTGGTACCAGTTCTCCACTCCTGAAAGCAGCTGATGCTCTTTTTTAACACACATCCCCACTTCCTGATGGATGCTGGTCTGATAGCTGTATTCTGGTGGCAACTGGTCTGTGGGAAAACTCGACAAAAGATAAAAGAGGAAGTTCTTGCTTTGCACGGTGATTACTCGCAAATGGGTTGCTGAAACTCAGGACTTCTGGCTGTCAAGAAGCTGCAGTGGGTGCAATTCCCTTTGCCAAACAACATTGGTTACAGTAGCACTGAGAGTACTGAATATGGGTGGTGATGAATATGGGTGGTATCATCAAGTTATCCCACCAGAACAGGTTGGTTTAGAGCATCCTTCCCAGGACACTTAGGTGACAGCCTTACTGTCTTTGTTCATTATGGCATCATGGAGCAGTCTGGGTCATCACTACATAGCAATGCATGGAGGGTGCAAAGCCTCTGTACCCTACTCTCTTTTTTATTCCTAAGCCAAGAGAAATGCCTGCTACCAAAGTCTGGGTTCAAGCAGTGCATGCAATGTAACTCCTTGGAGACGAAAGGCTGGAGTGGGATAGCATGGATGCTCCAAGTCACCCAGAATGCAGAGAGGTAAAAGCAAACTTAGCTTGAGCTGGGAAAAAAATGCTCAGCCATGCTCCAGCTTCCCTGAGGCACAGAGTCGGAAACATAGTCACATTTCCATTTCTTAGGTGAGAAATCTTTAGGATGGCGCACTACAGCAGTTGCTGTAATACAAGAGGTGCTGCAGGTTCATGGAGAAAGAAGGACACTTGGGATGAATGGATTAAGGCTGTATGACCTCTATAAAACCCAACCGTTCCTGGCTGCCCAGAACAGCTTTTTGTACATAGTTGTGAAAAGGAGTGCTCTATAGTTATCCTGAGATTGTTACGTGACACTAGTATTCAGAAATATGTTGTGAACAGATGCCCTGCCTGTAAAATGTTTCAGCTTCCAATTAGGATAACACTGAGCTCCTTTCTCCAGATATTCTCACTGTGATGCTCATAACACTGCCTGTGCCTGCCTTGCCAGGCAGTCCCAGGGATTGAGGCACCAACTCCATTACAAGGGTTTTAATTCCTGTGACCTGAAAACCTCAGCCACCATTTGGACATTTCCAATGTTCGTTGCTCATATAGCACTGAAAAGAGCAAGTTATGCAGACAACTTGCAACAATCTGAGTATATTTTAGCCAAGAGGACTGGGCAGCCTGGGATAGAAAAGCCTTGAAAGAAGATCCCCACAACTATTTACATCTATTCTGCACAGGTACAGAGTCCTTTGAATCTAGTCAGAAAGCTGTTTTCTCTGTCCTGGTTCTGAGTTTCATGTTCATGATGGGAGTCTGTCCAGTGCTCACTGAGCAGGAGAGAAGGGTGCATGACATGACATGGACCAATCTTCAAGCAAAAACATTTAACAAAGGCAGAGTAGTTAACAGAGATTTGACGATATAATTTATGGCTATTTTGCTTTTCAAAGTAGTTTTGTCACTATGTAGGGATAATTTAGAAGCCACTAACTCTGGTGTGTTTTTCTCTTAACAGAAGCAGGACTTAAAATCCTCTGTGTGAACTAACTCTGTGCTGGCCTTGGGCTCTTTGCTTTTCCCAGGGCATGTGCCTCCTCCCAGGGAAGAACTATGAACAGATGAAGCAGAGTGCCAAGTGCCAGGGCTGGAGAATCTGGTCACTGTCAGACACAGAGCAACTTGTACATGAGCAGCTGGCCAGGGCCAGCTGCTGTGCCAGCTGCTGAACAAACCCTCTGCAATTTCTTCTCCTCTGCTTCTGCCTCCCACACACTGTGCTTACAAGGGCTGCATTACTGCACCAGACACTTCATCCCGTGCTTTGAAAGTCCAAGCTAATTGAGTGACAAAGTCATACTTCCTTGCATCTCCCTTACTCTAAAGCTCCTTTCTTGTTCTGACCTTCTCCTCTCTGTCCTTCCCAAGGCCTGGCTATGCCAAGACCCAAAAGGGCACACAGACGAGCAGCTGTTCAATTCCAAAGGAACGGACTAGCCTCAGTCTCACCAGTGCAGTTGGTATTTTGTGAATTCCTGGTGAGAATCAGGGAGGGAAATTCCAGCATAGCCAGGCTCGCTGGGCAGAGTGCAGCTCCTCCACAAACACTGTGCCAAAGAGCCTGCACTGTTCCTGCATTCTTTATCCAAGGAAAAACTTCTCATGCTCCACCATCAAGCCATAGGTTACAATTACTTTGACTGACACTGTTCCCCATAGGCTCAAACATTAGGACTGGGGCTCTCCTGCACAAACTTGATCCAGCAAGGTTTGGTCCCCTACCTGCTTCCAGACTGAACACAATGTAAGAGAAGAGCAGAACAGAAAGTACAGATGGGAAGGATAAGGCTTCCAGGAATCAGATAATATTACTCAGGCTGGACATAGTGATGAGCATTACATGAATCACCTATCCAACTGCTTAGTTCTGATGAGGCAGTTTCTTAGAAGCAAAAACAATCGTAAAAGTTAAAAAAAATATTAAAAGAATTCAAAGCAATCATGAAGAATATACATAAGGGGAAGTATGATGCTTAAATATATTAACCTCCAATTTACTACTAATGTCGATCTTGCTACAACAGTAGATCAATCTCTTATACTGTTTTGCTTTCACAAACTTTAAGCTTCTCTATTCCTAACGTCTCTGGGCAGCCCACACTGCTGGTCTTGCAGTCCCTTCTGCCAGATGTGGTCAGACATGCTCACCTTGAAAGGGCTGATGGTCTCAGATTTTGTACAACCTAAACAGTTCTGATTCTGTGACTCTCTAAGCTTATATCAAAGAGAGAATAAGCAAAACTGTATGGCACCATGATTCCCAGTGATGGATGCCCAAGTATTATTTCCTAAGAAGATATGTGTTTTCCTTCCTATTTGGCAGCAGTATCCTCTCTTTCCTGTTACAATCCCCTGTTCTCACCAGTTCAGGAGAGTACAGTCCTGTGGTTGCCCACATCAAAGCACAAACAAGTGACATCTTAGACAATTTCCAGTTAGGCTCCCACTGATTCGTGACATGGTATTTTCCCTTCATATTACACAGATAATCTCAGCAAGTGAGGGATTTTTTTTCTGCAAGAACTGTCAAAATGTACTGTTGCATTCAAGATCCCACATTGTTGATTCCTCTCTGCCTCCCCCGATCCTTCTGTCTTAAACTGATCTCTTTTTCCTCCTCTACACTAACCAGTACAATCCACCCCACAGACCATCCATCCTTCAAGACATTCCTACCTGTCCTTTCCAGAGGAGAGGGGGAAGCTCTGCTCAGGTATCATACAACATACTGCAATTTACTGCAGCAGTAAATGGCAGCATTCCCTGTACTATGAACAATTCAGAGCCTAGAGCTTCTCCACAAGGGAGGAAGAAGAGGCTATGCTCAACATAGAAGTTAGGTGCTACTATGAGTTGTATGATGGTCCCAAAAGTGAAAGTGAGACCAGCTCAACTGTAGCTATTAGACATGATTATAGACATGATTATGAAGTACTATAAACACGTTAACTCCCCAGAGTAAGTGGCTTCATTTCCATGGGAGACTTCACAGATTTTACTCCTCTACAGACCTCTATGAAGAACAGCACAAGAAAAATGCAAGTATACACTGCAGTATAACATTATGTCTTATGCAGCACTGAATTCTTCGCATATATATGTATACATACCCATCCATATTTAATATCTTTCTATGATAAACATTAGAGAAATAACTAATAACTGCATAGAAATTATTTTTCTCTTGCAATGAAGAGAATTATCATTGAGTGAAACGCATGGATTCTCTTTATTAGCTTATACCCTTCTGGAGTGTTGATTTTAGTCTAAGAAGCAAAGGCAATCTCTGTTTTGAGGGTACAAGGGCTACTTTACTCCTCAAACGTTTTTCTGTGTAAGCATCCAAAAGAAAACCATCTGGCTGGAAAGATGGCTACACTACCAATTATCTGTGCGGATGTACTTTCAAGGGAAATGATATCTTTTCAAGGTTTGGCTAGCTTGTTTAGACAACTGTACCAGGAAAGAATTTTCTTTAAGTATCCTAAGAGTGTAAAACTTCAAGACAGAATATTTGTGAAATAACAAAATTTAAAAGGTCAAACAGGAAAGTGAAAGGCAAGCTGGCTGTAAGCTGTGCTATCAATGGCATACATTGTTCTGCCAGGAATCACTAACTGGGAGATATTCAAATCCTTAGATAACTAAAGAGAAAGCCACAGAGAAAGAGATAGATGTTACCTGATAAATTTATGAAGTGCAGAAGTTGTAATGTGAGTGATCTTAAAAAAGGCACTTAAGAATAGTATAGAAGATGGTATATTTAGATAGGTCTATACAGATGATACACAAACAATACAAAAGGAAAATGGCTCACCTTTCAGATGAAAAAGGCTCATGGTGGACTCCACATAGGAGGGATCTCCAAGAAGAGATCCTTTCCTGGTGGTGGTCAGCCCTTAAATGGGGCTTGGGGAGAGGTGGAGCCAGGCTCCACCCCTTCCAATCACACAGGTATTATCACCTCCACCTGTGTCCCCATGGCTGACTCAATGCTCACCTCAGGTGACCAATCAGTGGTTCAGGCCGTGATTCAGCAGTTCCCTTACAGAAGTCAATAGGGCAGTTGGGGGAACAAGCAGAAAAAAGGTAGAACTGATTCCCACATGCACCACAAGAAAGTACTCAGTCAGTAAGCATCTCCAAACACGACCAGCCTTGCCTCTGGCATCTAAAGTCATAACTGACTTCTGCCAGGCAAAGGACTATTGCATCCACAGCACTGACTGCTGATGTCTCTTCTCTTCCCAAGAACTGAGGAGGCCAAGTATGATAGATAAGTACAGCTGGCTCTTGCTTACCAGAACTAGATAATGCTCTCAGAAAAAAAAAAAAAAAGAAAAAAAAAAAAGGTTGAGGTGAAGAGACACCTTCACCTGATCTCTGGTGTGCTATACACACCTGCTGAAAATTCCCCATTATTGCTTTAATACCAGGAAATAACCAGTTCTCAACATGTGCTTCTGATCTCTCTCAACTTCTGCTACAAGTCCATTTCAAAACACTTTTCTCAGTTTTCATTTAGGCCTCTCATTTAATACATAACTGATTTCACATCTTCACAAAACACTGCCTTGAAGGCAATTGCCTGAACAGACAATTGCTGCATTCTTTCCTTATAGTTTTAACAAATGTTTTCAAACTTACAGTAATTCTGATCTCTTTTGGAGCTGTTTGTCATCATGCAACGCAGTATTCAAACTACATTCATAGCAAAACATTTCCATTTGAAATGAGTAACCTGATTTTTAGCAAGTAGTTGTATTTTCATATTCCACACATTTAAGAAACTCCATTAAAATTGATTTATGCTATTTCCATCTTGCTCACCACCAACTGGACCTGTCAGGTGTAGTCCAGTTCCTCCAAAGAAGGAGGAAATATCAGTTTCAAGCACTTAAAGCCAGGAAACTGTAAACTACCTCTAATTACAGATACATGTCTATACCTGCAGTTATTAATTACAGCTGCTTCTCATTCTTGTGTCCTGGAAAAATTGTACTCCTGAGAAGTTGTGAACAAGACAACTGCAGCTTGATGAAACCTATTAAACCTCCTGTGATCTACCAAGATTTTTACTTGAGACCTTGCTGCAGAAATACACATACTAGATCTTGCAAGTACAAGGACAGGTTCTATCTGAAGATATTTTCCTTTGAGCACAGTTGGCTATGTATCTCTCACTGCTCACATGGAACTACATTTAGTTTTTGGGCTCTGGACCAAAATCACTGCAGCCACCTAACCTAAGGTGCTGATCTCATGTAGTAGTACTTTGAAAAATTGCAAAAGCTCGCAGCCCACTGTTCAGGCTGTTGAGCTTGAATACGTCCCATGCCCCACAACAAGTCCCACATTTGTTAACAGTATTCAGCACCTCTCACTTAAAGTCTTCAACCATCTTATCAGTCTGGTCCGCACAGCACCCGGCACTGACCTTGTGAGCACAGTGAGGCACAGCATCCACACAGCAGGCAGGAAACATCTTCCTCCTGATCTGACACCAACTCAGCAGATCACCTTGGGGAAGCCATGCCATTCCTCCTTGACTGAGCTTTTACAGCTGTAAGATACGGATAAAAATGCCCTTTGAAGTCTATCCAGATCCTTTGATAAAGGACAAAGACTTTAAAACATTATTCTTGACTGCACAATCTTCAGGACATGAATTGCGTCTTTGGCAAGGGAAATTCTCTAGCACACTGCAAGGGCTAACTATGCTCCAAAGAGAAAACAACAGAACTCTGCATCAGCTTATCTTAACAGGCACTGGAAAAATACACTTTGGTTGCTGATACACTCCTGGATTTTGGCAAGTTTGCATGTTATTTCTGAACACAGTCGCAAATTGCTTTGAGTTCAAAGAATTATTCAGCACTGCTCAGGGTTATCTAGGAGCCAAGCCAACCTCCGGCTGTATCACCCCATGTCCCTGGGAATATTCCTGTGGTTTGATCTGCAGCTAAGTGGATTGTGAAGACACACAGCTGGTTTTCTGGACATCATCTAGTACTTAATATGTTCTGATCAATGTATTTTACTTGCCAGGGAGATTTTTAATTTTCTTATTTAGAAGAATGAATTTATGTCACGAATGTTTACATTGGCTCTGGGTGATCATTTTTCTGTTTTTCTCCTGTCTTTAAAGATGATATCATATTTGTTCTAAAGCAGTGATGGTTGATGGAACATGCACAGCTCCAGCTCAGAGCAGGGAGGGTCCTTCTTATGTCACTGCTGTCAGCTTAGGACAAAAACTGCGATGAATAGGAAAAAATAAATAAATCTTTTGTTTTCCAAGCTAAATAGCCAAAAAATGCAGCTAGAGAAGTTCCATAAAGGTTTGGCTTTCAGCAACGCATAGTGGAAACAAAGCTGATTTCTCCTCTCGCCATGCCCCCTGACCTCAGAGTTTTATATGTCACTGCCGAGAAGGCCTCCAGTCACGGCAGCCTCTGTGCACTGCGTTCCCAGGACTTTCAGGGTTTTCCTCGGGGGATGCTTGAGTTGGGGAAAAAAGGGCTTTAGCACCAGCCTTCGATTTAAAATAGCAGGGGGAGTTTACTGATTAATATTCATGAGGAGAGAACAGTCTGCTTTTTGTTACCGCCACCGTTTCCCATGCAAGGTGGGTTGAGAGGGAGGAATACATTAAGAAACATATCCTACTGTCACCAGTGCCTCCACCTTTAGAGATACAGAAAATCAGGAGCCTAAGCAGAGCTGAAATGGTAAATATTTAACAGGGAAAGGACTTCCCTCCTCTTTCTGCCCGTATATATTAAACTCATTATTTCATTTTAACAAGGGAACTGTGTTTTCCTCAACTCTCTACCCCCACCCCCTCCCTCAATTAAATTCTGGCCTAAGTGGAGGGCTCCCAATGTGCTATAAATCCCCTCCACCACAAACACAATTGAATGTATTTCCCTGTTTGGTTGGTTTGTGGAGCCACTGCTAACACTCCTTTGCTAGTGGGAAACGCTGCTGCTATTCACTGGGGCACAATGAAGAGCAGACTGCTTCCTTCGCACTCACACTAAGAAATTTAGGGATAACTCATGTGAAGTCAGTGATTTTATACTGGCCTAAAGATGCCATATAGAAAAAGCATGAATGAGGCAAAGTTTTTTTGAATGCATCTGCTAATTCAGGGTGCCTGTGTCTTTCAAAAGCACAGAGCATGGTCTCTCCTTTTACTTCCTCAGTCCTTCTGGCATCCACATTGTCACCTGTGTCTGTGGATCTAAGAACCAGGAGTGATTTCCACAAATTACAGTTAAGGTCCAAAACCTCTCCTTGATTTCAGCACTGTCACTGGGAAAACACAACAGCTTATTTGGCAGAGCCAGCTGTTATTTGCTAACTCCTCAGAGATAAGTGGCCTTAAGAGCTGCAGTACCCACCTCCATCTCTGACACCAGAAAGGAGGAACTGACAGACCTCTCTAAAGTACCTGGAGCAGCAAATTTATATCTGTGCTCAGGGTCCTCTAATAACAAGGTAAAAACAAAGTAGCTGAAGGGGCATCCAAAAGAATTACTGCTTAACATCTTCTTCTGTGCTGAGTGAAACACAGCATGCTGGCACAACCAGGCTTCAGCCACCACAGCCACACTGTCTGGGCACCATAGTGGTGTGCACAGGGACACCCTGCACTGCCCAGACAAAATGAGTCAGGTGAGCTCATGCAGTTGAATACATTGATCCGAGCTAACCACGAACAGCCTTACAGCTGCATGCCATTGGGACTGCAGCTGGATGCTAACACCATCACCTTGACTTCCAGCTTTTCCTCTTACCTCAACAAGATCCCTGGTAAGACAAAAAAGGAAGAGCAAGTGGTCCATAAATGACTCACCTGCCACAGAGGGCAAAAAGAGCTACACATGGAGAACTGGCTTTGCACTGCTCTGGGGCTACGTCTGTGACCCTGGAACAGCCCTGCTGTTTGACAGATGTCTAAATGCCCTTGATACCAATGGACTGGTACAGCCAACTTCACCTGGAGGAGGGAGGAAGGGAAGAAGGGAGGGAGGAAAGGGTGGCAGAAGGAGACAGAAGAGTGAAATTACTTGTCTCACCCACAGCAGCTGTCCCTGCTCCAAGGGCCTTGCACTATTACAATATCCCTCCATCCCTGTAAGGCTCAGCCAGAACCTTTTCCAGTGGAAACATTCTGGGTTTGCACTTTTACAGAGGCAAAACCATGAGGTAGCTGTATCGACTGAAGTAGTTTCACTTGTGTAGTTCTTAATCTCTGGGAACAGAAACATGGTACTTTGGCACACGATATCCGCTACCACAAGAAGACACATTCCCACTGCTAGGGCACTAAAGCTGCTCTGGTGGTGCAGATAAAGTAGATGGTGAGATGATTTCCTGCTGTGTTGGCAGCGTGCTGGGGTGGAGGCATGGCCTCGTGTCCAGGTGCTTACACAGCAGCTCTGCTGCTCAGTTTGGCTGTCTCCTACAAGCTGCAGGTAGCCGTGTGTCACAGCTTGATTGCAAGGCTGTGGCTGCTAAGACCTGAGAAGTGAGGTTAGATTTGGGATGGCATGGGGTAGGAGCAGACACTGCATGGAGACAGCAGCAGGTGACCTTGCCGTGCCAGCCAAGGCTAAGGGAGAGATGAGCGCTTCCAAACAGGTCCAAGCAGACAAAGGCTCTGTGGCACTCAGGCCACCTCCCTAAGCTCGGCCATGGTGTGATCCCAGCTCACACAGAGCAGCCTTTGGTGGGGCTTTGCTTTGAAGAAGTACGCCCGACTCCGAGTCGATTGTGAATGCAGAGCACGACCTATTTTAAGCAGGTAGGCCAAGAAAACTTCCATCTCTCTGCCTGTAGGGACATGTTTCAGAATACGGAGGACTTACTTTGAAAATGTTTTCCATACTGTTTGATGTTGTGGAACCATCAGTGGGAATACTGAGAGCATTAGAAGCCTGGGTGGCTCATTGATTTGTTCTAGTTTTATTAAACTGACTAAAGTTCATTCAGAAGTAGTCTCCCTTTCCTGCACTCAGCTACCTATTCTGAATGCTGTCTTGAGAGGGGTAAATGGGGAAAAAAAGGGAATTTGAAAGTCGAAAAATTTTCTAAATAAATCTTTGATGTGAAAATGGACTTAATAAATGTATATGCTATTTATATTACTGTTCTGGACAAAACAGTGAATGTGTGACGTTTCTAATGACCACATGCACACATGTATGCGTACTGAAGAAGAAAGGCCAAAGGAGAATGGGAGAGCAAAGACATTAAATTTTCTTTTGTCAACCAAAGAAATGAATGAAAACTTAGACCATTGCCCTTTTTGTGAGCAAGAAAGTTGAGAATTACATTCCTCGTAACCTATACCCATGAAGTAATGATAGACAAATTAAACGGCTGAGGTCACACAAGAGCAGCCCAGACCTTTCCCCTTCCCCTAAGAGAGAGATTAGACATCCGTGGAGGTTTCTCAGGAACTTTGCAAATTAAAGTAGAAGCTGTGAAAACCACCAGCGTTCGGCATCTCAGAGAGGAAGCCGGGAGTGCACGAGGGCAGGCACAAACCACTCAGGTCTGGCTGAAGAAGCACAGAGGAAGAAGTGGGGCAGTGCTGGCACTGCGGGTCCTGGGGTATCCCAGCGCAGATGGGCCCTGCTGCTGAGAGGTGTGGGTCAGACTGCAGAAAGCAGCAGGCTGGGGTATAACGCCTGAGTATCTCCTTGGATCTGGTTCCAGACTTATCCATGCTGACGTGATCCAGAGATAAAACTTCAGAGAAGTCAAAATATCTGCATCTGTACAGAACAGGTGTGAGAACTGAATCTGATTCCTCCCTTTGCTACTTCTATTGCTGAAACATGAATTCATTTGAATGTTACTAATCCTGATACTTAACTTCTATTATGGTCAGACCAAGAGACCAGGAGAGATTTAGAGATTTTTCTTCTCAGAAAGGCCTTTCTCCTCCATCTCTACTTCCTCAGAAAAACACCAGACTTCATCTGCTACAGCTTTGCAGTTTTTTCTCGAAAAGTACTGATAAAATAGCTTATTTCCTCTCAGAAGGCCATTTAAAGGCACAAGCAGATTAAAATTCATAATTCTCCCTGCTGTCTAATTCTGGATGTATTTTAAGATGCATTTGTACTTGAAAAAGATCTTTTAAAAAAATCATTAATTGAATCTGTCTGGCTCTGTCATTCTGCTCTCCCATTCTCCACCCAGTGAATCAGTAAATTGTAACAAGAGAATCTGGCTAAACAAGTTCCTAATTCAAACGCCATCTTATGGACAAAGAAGTCTTTGAAAGTAGTATCCACCATCCGGCTCCTTGCGACAGAGTGGAAAGTTGTGTTTTTGCCGTTTGTGGAATTCATCTCTGCCATCAGCGCTGTTGAATGGAGTGCAGTACAGCGCGGAGTGGAGTTTGGGGAGAGGAGGGGGGGAGGCCTCTGCTAAGGCAGCCCAGGGCAGGCAATTTCCTGCCAGCTAACACCCGGCTGCTGATAGCATTTCTCCCAAGAATAGAGTTCCAGATAAGGAGAAATTTTATACTGGTCGATTCCAGGTTATTGATAGAGCTTCCTTTTCTAAGGTCTCATCTTCTGCTCGCTGAAATAATCGGCTTCAGTGAAAGCGCTACAGGGTCTCTGGGAGCGCACAAGGTAAGCTTTCTTTGATCCCAGAATTAAATGAGTAACAGAGGAGTCCCACTCCCTAACAGGATGAGATTTCAGCTCTAAAGCTGAGCGTGGAACTCGTCACGGCTCTGTGCGGGTGTCACTTAGCTGCAGCGATCCGTGCAAGCCGTATTACACCTACAGCCAGTGCTGCAAAGCTCATTAATTCATCTGTGCAAAGTGGGTTCAAACTCAAGCACTGTTCTATCCAAGGTGGTTAGACAAACAAACAAATAAAATCATCCCAACTACTAGAAATCAACAAAACTGATTTCAGATGTCTAATCATGTTATTATAAAGTAACCCACTCTTTGCCTGTGTGGTTTTTTTAGTTTTTTTTTGCTTCTACTGTTTTCCTTTTGGAGTACCTGAGAGAAACAGAGCCCGAGGGAACTGAATAAAAGGCATTTGTTCTAAGCCTAAATGTGAGGGGCATTTTGTATGAGGAGACCGGGCCCTTTTCCTTCACTCTCCTGCATCTTGTAGCTTCTTTGAGGAACTGGTGGGAAGAGGTTAAAGGTTACCTAGAGCTGCCAGTAAGAGTGAAAAATGGTGGGTAGTGCCCCTGGTCTTGACTGCAAGTCCCTTTATTTCCTTTTGTCATGGCAATACCTTCCCAGGGAAGGCCTGAATGTTGCAAATTAGTGTTCCAACTTATCTTTCTAATTACTTCTTCAGGTGTAACAGTGAGCCAGCTGCTCGCAGGAACAAAAGAAACTGCTCAGCAGTGCCTGTGCATCAGCATCTGTCACAAGCATTTTTAGGCTTATAAAGTGTCTGGTTTGTTATTAAACACAAACAGTAACAGGATTTTCCTCCTTTTCTTGGGGAAGTGAAGATCTTGCTCTGACAACTTGGTCCTGTCACAAAAAGTTCAGGGGAAGAAATCTCAACTTACAGTGATATTTCTGAAAGCAACACAATTAGGAGAACAGCAGATAAAATCAGATGTATGGGCTGAGCTTGAAGAAATAGGAACTGTGCATTACTGAAAGTGAGACAGACAGAAGAGCCCCTGAGCACAGACTGGGGAGACTGACTTCTGCTAGAGGTGCATGAACAAAAGCTGCAGATTTTATTTCCTAGCACATTTCTCAGGTGCAAAAGAAAACTCTGTCAGTTGGGAAAAGATACAATGGAAAAGCCCTGATTTTGGTGACCATGCACAAAAGAGGTCTCAGAAGAAAGGTTCAGTCCTTGTGCTCATTCAGAACAGAATCCTTAGAAACCTGAAACAGATCCCATGGAGTGCCTCCACTTCCATGGCTCTTCTTGGGAAATGGGCTGCTGCTATGGAAAGTTTTCTGCCAGGTGTAACGAAGCCACAGTATTCTTCAAGAATTTGCACCAGTAAAGAACTGAAGCAACTCGAAAGACAGGACAAAAAGATAACATTGTTCAGAAGTCTTTTTGTAACCATAGACAATACAGCTTGAGATGGGAAACCAAACCCATCCTGACAGATGCTGGACCAAGAAGACAGATGAGCTAACCCAGACAAGGCTGACCTGAGCAAGATGATAAATCCAGCAGGCACACAAACTGAGGCAGGAAAATCTGATTCAAAGTCTACTGGAAAAAAATCTCTCATGGAACACCATCAAAGTGGACTGAACTCTTACCAACAATAAAAATTCATACACATACGTACTTACATAGCATTCATGGCCAAAGGTCCTGTGAAGCTATGAACAAGTGCAGAATATGAGCTGCAGCGAGGTGAAAGAGATCAGCACAACGGATGCTGGGCTGTCATGGGTATATGGCTCTGAGCGAAAACAGAATTTGGGTCCAGCAAGGAATGCTGAATTCTTAAAAATTAGGCCTCAAGCTTTATTGTGAATCTGACCATGGGAACGTATGAGCTTTCATTTTCATCACTGACTGGAAAATCGTGTCACTGAGGAACTGTTTAAATAAAAAACCTGCAATGCTATGTCTCAAAACAAAATTAAACAACAACAGCAACCACACAAAAACACTCCACCAAAACAAACAAAATAATCCAAACCAAAACGGCTTTTCTGTATCAAATAGAGGGAAAAATCTATTTCTTTATTTTATTTTTGTTCCAGTGGGTGATATCTACATTAGTATTGCCGTCAAGAGTAGTAGTAAATTTGTGAAGCAAATATTAATCCACTAAGCACCTACACTTCGTAGGAACTGTTTTAGCTTTCCAGATTGGTTTTGGTGCTAGCTTGACCCCTCCTGCATGCTAAGCCAGAACTGCTCTGGATGCAACTTAATGTGCTCCAGTAACAGGTTTGAGTCAATGCTCAGTCCTCTGGGCGCATTCAAAACATGTCTTTGTGGGAACATTTGGTTCAAGCACCCAGCCCAAAGAAAATCGCCAAACCTTCAACATGGTGTGTGTCTGGGTCTCAGCACCACGTAACTTTAATCAATTAATCCACTCACATTACAGTAAAATACTTTAGACGGTGTCTCACTGACTCAAAATATGCCGAGTGCTTACTATTCCCTAATGAAGAGCTGCAGAGCTGTGATTTGAGCTTCAAGCAAATGATTACAGCCAAACTGTACTAAATAAATCAGTGTTTATGCCAAGTCACCGGGAACAGTGCAGCAGATTAGGCACTCGTTAGACATTAATTTCCGATCTACAGACCAAACAAAGAACAGATGTGATACGAAAGTTTTCACTTAAACAAACCCATAAGGTTCTGGTCATATTATGACAACAGCTAATGCATTCTTTGTGGCTTTTTATGTCAAGATAATCCTGAATAACGTTGTCTTTTCTGTTTGTTTATTTTCTATTTGTTTGATAGTTTACATCATTACCTCTCCACAGAATAAGAAAGAAAAGGTAAAATTCAAAGTGCTTTCAAAAGTTCATTTCAGAATCATCTGTGGAGAGTTCTTTGATGGGCGCTGGTGTTGGGGCATCAGAAGTAATTCAGACACCCAAAGCAGATCATTCAGGTCCACACTCAGATGAGGAGGCTGTTTTTCCTCCCTCTCACTCTGTAGACTTAAGAAAGTCACTTGTCAGTGTCAGTTCTTACAGATAAAAAGTAAAAGCCTCTGCATCAGAAACAGACTACTCTTCTAGAAGGCACTGAACTTTTTTCAACTACTATTACATGTATGGGATAAGAAAGATATCCTGGAAGATTCAGACAGCTTCAGATATCTATAGCTTAAATACAAAATACTGCCCATATTTCTTCAGCTAATGTGTAACTTTTCAACATACACTCAGTATGTTGTACGTTTATACAGCTCAAGTATATGTTTGTGTCACAAGAAGAGCTGACATTCACATTCAGAATTTTCTTTCCTCTTTTGTGCATAAGATTTTTCCACTTACTGAAAGCTAACTTCTACAGAAGATGACCTATATTTACTGCATCATTATACAGCATCTTCCCTAGCAGGCTGTTCTCAGGGGGTTGGGATGCTGCATAATCTCTGCATACTCCACAGGTTTGTATTACAGATTTCAGCAGCTTCATTTCGGTGACAGAGGGCAACAGAATGGCAACCAGATGGGAATTATGTTAAAAGCAAGTTACCCAAAGGACAAAAGGCAATCTTCCTTTTCCTTCCATTTTCAGGACACGATCCTATTAAGCTGCATAAAATCACCTAGATTAAATGAGACTCACATGTTTATGTCTTATTAATAAAGGGCTTCACCCTGTTCACTACAGAAAAGCCGTCCATCCAGCTGAGTTCACTGAAGGCAGTGGGGGCTTTGCATGCAGTGGGCTCACCCACTGACCAGCAAGGCCATGTGAAAATGGAGACCGTGACAAGTCTTTCACACCAGAGACTGCGCTTGCCACACAGTGTAGTTAAGCTGGGTAAACAACAATGCAAGAAGAAGCATGTCTTGCCTTGTTCCACTTCATACACTTCCATAAAGAGTGGCAGTGACTTGCTGATCCATCTCTTCCAGTTCACAGTTACCTCCACTCTGCATATACAGAGGAAAAACTGAGAAACAAAAGGCCCTACTTCCATCGCCTTAAAGCAATTGCTAAGCAGCTGGTCTGCGTTCCAAGAGGAGTCAAATTCCAGGCAAGGAAAACAGAGACGGGTGACCAAGGCAGGTACTGAATGAGGTCAGCCAAAAGTTCCCCAAAATGCAGTATTTAAATCCAAACAGAGCTGTGAAGGGAGAGTAAGTGAGGCAGGGAAAGCAGACTGCATTTTCCAGTCTGGCTGATGACTAATCTAAGTTTTGAAATATGCTTTTTGCCTGTCTTTGAGAGTCAAAGGTACTATGTACCTGTGGTGCATGTTGCCATCTGAGGGTTCAAGGTTAGAGGCTTCATTTGCAGCCCTTTGGCAGTGTGGGAGCCTGGGCTACCCCAGCTCCTCACACGGGGTTTACCCCTCCGAAACAGCACAAGGGCTCTAGGGAGGCTGCCGTAAGACCTCCATAAGGCAGTCCAACTTCTGTGCAGGGCTGGCAGACTGTATACATGGAGAATAGGAAACATTCTTTTTGTTGTTGTTGTTGTTCTATCTGCAATTTCAGCAGCTGCTCCATAGCCCAGTCAGATCTCCATCAGAGCTTTCTGACCCAGCGGCTGTGAGCCCCACCCTGCAGTCCAGGATAGACAACAGTTTTGTTTACATCTGTCTTGTTTGGGGAAGTTTGAGAGCAAGATGGCTGGCCTCATCCAGTGTCCTGGCTGAACGGGATGGGCCACGTTCAGATAGTCCCAGAAAGAAAGGTAGAAATGAATTCAAACACATGAAAATGCTACACAAAGATTTGCCATTAAGCAAACACAGTAAATTAAGAGGAGACTATAAACTGGGAAAGAAGACAATGTGGAGGGGGGAAAAGTACTTCAAGTCTTGATCCCGTGGAGAACTTCACACTAATTACTTTTGAAAAACACTGGGAATGAAAGGCTGCCTCAAGATGCTAACATTACTCACAGCAAAGTGTGGTTTTAGACCGCCATACCATCCATCTGCAGCCTGATTTCTCCACATCTTGCAAACATCCAGCAGACATATTAGAGCAAGGCTAACACGTCTGTGTTTAATTGGACATGCCCTCTTCTGCCCACAGATTCTGTCTGGAACGAAAGGAGAATCTCAGGACTTTCTTTACCTTAATGTGGAAGTTCTGGGAGCCCAATGTCCCAGCTGTGTAGTGTTTGGCAATGATCCCCAGGTTACCCAATGTCCAGAAACCCCAGACATTTCCATGGCATCTGTACAAATCAGCTGCACAGCCTGCGATAAAGTCCAGTATGTCCAAGAGATGTCAGTGCATGCAGGGATCACCATGAGGCTGGAGCAGAGCAAATGCAACATTTCCCAAAGCACTAGATTTGTGGGGCATGTGCAGACCACCTGTGCAATGCACCACCAGCACCACCTCACTATTTTTTTTCTCCAGAAAACTTTTGCACACATTTCTGCCCATAGTTCTCCAGAAAGAAGTGTAGCAGCTCTGGACTAACAAAAAGATCCCAAGGAAAAGGATCTGACATGAACCATCACCACCATTTCTGCAGTAATGAGGAAGAGATTTCTGAACTTGGCACCTAGCAGCAATGCTGCTATCAAACCTGGACCCAAAAGGGTTAGAAGTCTGACATCACTTGCTCTGGCATCGTGCAAGTGAGCTGTTGGTAATGAAGACAACAAGAATCTGTCAGGGAGAGAGAGGTTGTGGGGTGTTCTGCTTTTAGACAGGACCAGAAATCAAATGTTATTAAGTTTTCTTTTCACTGGAAAGTAAAATGCACCAGAATTTGTTTTTTGGTGGACATCAGAATGAAAAGGAAGATGCAGCTAAACCTTTCTATCCTCTTTCTTGCTTCTGAAATAACTCAAAAACCTATTTAGAAAGAGAAGAAACTGCAGTACTTTTAATCATCACCAGCAGGTCTTTAACCTCACAGGAAACAGAAAAGGAAGGACAGATTGTAAAATATCCAGACAGACCAAAGGTCATTCTTCTTTCCCTTGGGATGAATCATTGCATTTCACCTTCAGGACAAATATGCATCTACTATACACACTCTGTCACGTAGAACGTCCACATCTCTTCACTGTCACTTGATAGCAGTACACCAAGTTTACATTTAAAAATGGAGATAGGCAAGCAAGCAAAAGGATAGAAAAGAAAATAAAACAAGGCATTTCCCTACAGTAACAGAAGTCAGCCCAAACGAAACATATTTAGGGGCTGTGCCGTTAAGATAATGTACACTGTCTCAAAAAGCCCTGTGCTGGAAGAGCTGTATACTTCCTAGAGCTCTTCAGCTCTTTCCTCATTGGTAGTGGGCAATCCTGCAGAGCAGACAAAATCAGCACAGAGCAAATCAGGCTGCCTGGGGTGGGAACAGGAGGCTGTGGGGCAACCAAACACGTGCTGCCCTACCACACCTCTTCACTGGGGCAAAACACCTTGGCTGAAGGAGCACTGCACACCTTCCTGCCTGTATCTATTACCATACAGATGAGACTTTTTTTTCTCATCAAAGCCTGAGGACCAATAACGGCTGGGGTACTCAGGGCTTGTTCCCCCCTGAGGCTCTGGCTCAGAGGGGATCACTTCACTGAACCATCTCTACTCCATGCTATTGGGATCTGTTTCCCTTCCCAGGCCACTAGCCTGCTGGGGACCAGAAGAGATCTCGCTTCTCATAGCTTGGAGCACAGAAATGGAGATGTTCATTTGCAGCTCTTTGAGCCCTCAGAAGAAGGCTGGAGAAGGCCCAGCAACACACCACTGCAGCTGATGAGAAGGGGAGCTGTGGGCAGGAAGGAGGAGCTGAACGCAGACAGTTTGTGCTGCAGCACTGCGGGACCTGCTGCTTGCTCTCATGTGCTGGCAAATTCTTTAAACAGCAGGGAAAGAGAAACACTCTGAGAAGCCGCCCTTAAATGGGACATTATCAACAAACTTACTCTCCAACAATAACATCTAAGGGCAGATGACAAGACATGGTGATTTGGAACCATGAAGTGGCCAAAACCATTGAAGGGGGCTGTGATCCCAGATGCTGGGTGAGTATTCTACTCACAGAGTCCTGGTGGAGGAGTGAGGGCAAGTGGGTAGAACCCAATCACACCACAGAAACAGGGACATGGAAAAAACATTGCTGCTCTCAGTTCCCAAGCCTGTGTAAATAATGTTTGGAATCCTTGAGCTTTGAGCTCAATCACCCGTCATGTGAACACTGCAAAAAACAGCAATCCCCAGTAATGCCCTATTCCGTGCTGGAGGCTGGGCTTGGCAGATCAGCTTTCTGAGAGCCCCTGGGTAGGCTGGCTGAGGGGAGAGTGCTAACAGTAGGGTCAGTGGCAGTGGAGCACAGGCACTGTTGTCTCTTTGCCAAGGGCTGGCACCAAAGTTGTTAACTCTCCTTTCGAGGACAGAAACTGGGATTTCACATCCTGAGGAGGTCGGGCTTTCAGCAGTCACACCACAGAGGGTGGGGGACACAAACTCCCTCAGAGAGAGCCTGAGCAAACAGCTTGAGCTGAAGAAGGGCGAGAGGAATCTCTCAGTGCTCCACACCCTGTAAATCCTTTGCTAATTGCTTTATTGCTGTTATTTGGAAAGATAAAGGAAAAGAATTAATTAACTATGTGGAGAGCGGCCCCATCTCTCTCAGTAAGCTTCATTAATTGATATGGGAGAGCGAAAAATCAATTAACAAATTCCTTTGCCTTCCTGATGAGTCTGGAAACAGAGCTGTGGCACTTTTTGTTTGGGATTGTCAGTGGTGAAAATGAGCCTGCTTCCTCGGCCAGCTGGGAAGGATTCATTCATCTGTTTGCAGTGAGCTCCTGAAGCACAGCAAACGTCGCAGACATTTTACAGTTCTGTGACAGCAAGCAGCAATGTGACAATGTCAGCAAGGTGACAGTGCTGGGCACCAACCCTCTTTAATTTTGAAGCTTCATTCTTAGGATTGCTACTTGACTGTAACAAAATAATGTAACTAAAAATAATTGTAACATGGGCACTGGTGTCCCCTGACATTTTAAGCTAGTGCATGATTTCCTGCAATATATAAGAAGCAGCAAAAGAAGCAGAACGGTTAGGGAATATCATGTACTGCATGTGCTGGTAACATTCTCATGTCTTCTTGAACCTTTCCACAAATGCAGAGCCAGAGCCAGGCACTGAGATGCCTTTCACGCGGCATACATATTAGTTGAAGGAAATGAATGGTCTCTGGGGATGAGGCCTCAGAGGGAAGGAAGTGTTTGATGAATGAGGTTAGAAAGGTCTCAGTGTAGCTGTGTCATGCCTCCGTGAGGGCTTCTACAGAAAAGAATGATGGTGGTTTCCATTGCCTACACAAACAAGGAAGGATAAGCAGCAGCTGTGCTGCAATATGAAAAAAACAAACAACCAACAACACACATCAAAAACCCAGCTCACCCTATTTCTACAGTTTAATCTAAAAGCAATTGGAGTAAACCAGATGTTGTATATTCAATTGTTTAAGCACTAAAAATCGTTACTCTGTGTTAAAAATGCAGATAGGGGAAGAGCTGTAGTTATCAACAGGGAATTACACAATTTGGATCTGATGTCTTGGACAGTAACTCTTAAGTTTCACTGTCACTGTCTCCCAGGGACAAAATTAGTGAACAAAGGAGAAGAAGAGTGCAAAGGCATTGAAACTGAGAAAAAAAAAAAAAAAA